>PVHP010020577.1:0-17128 GCA_004024765.1 Zapus hudsonius | reverse complement strand
TGCAAATAAATGAATTTTTTTAAATCACATGCTCAAACTATACCCTTCAAAGGCAGTGATTCACCTCCATCAATAAGGCCACATCCAATACTAGTCAATTAAGTCATGAACCTATCAAAGTACTTCTGAACACTGCTGTTCTGGGGTCCAAAACACGTGAGCTGATGGGAGATGATTCTAATTCAAGCTATGACAATGATGTTAGTTAAGTTTAGGCTGAACTGTTTGCAACAAACATATCTCTCTGCCAAATGGCAGCTTCAACAGAACATAATTCTATACTTCTCTCATGCCAAGTTTAAATATGAACATCTCAGGCCTGGGACAGGAATTAGAACTGGGAAAGTTCTTCATCTGAGAGACAAGGATGGAGGGTGTCCTTGACCCCATGGTTCAAGGTGAAAAAGCAACCATCACATCCATGTGATAAACAGGATGGTAAAAATAGATGACCTACTTCGCTGCCAATTAAATACATCTATGAAAGGCTGTTAAATGATATTTAAGTTAATAAAACATAGTCACAGGACCACATCTTGCTGCAAGGAAGGCTGGGAAATGTGGTTATGTGTCATACAGAATTAACGACAAGTACAAAATTAGGGGTCCTAAAATTTGGAAAATAGATTTGGGGAAAAGAGAATTGTAGTCTCTAAAAGCCGATGCTTGAAAACAAAGCCCAGAGATATGACCAGCTAATTGACAAGATAAATATAAATGGGTACGAAACAGGAAGACAATATGACTGCTGTGCTCTTTCTTCAGAGTGTAAATTAAAGCAGAAAAATGACACTTTACCCTACAAATTAACCCACCATAAAGAAAAAAAAACACACTAATTTATAGAAAATTACAATAGTTAAGGAAAATGACCTTAGAGCTATGCTACCACAATCCTTTTTAAAAGATCATGGCTTAAACTTATGTCTATTATTAAACAATAATATTTCCTTTCAATCTTAACAGATTTGTTGTGGAGGGGTCTTTTATTGTTACCTCTTTGTTTAGCTTTTACAACACACAATTTAGCCCCTTCTCGGTGGCCTAAATCAAGAGTGTGGTAAATGGAATTAGGCTTCAGCGGTCATCTTTTCTTCTCTCCTCTTCCTATTATCTCAGCAACGATCAGCTGAACCTATTCAGCTGCATTTAGGAGATAGCAGTCTTCTTGTCTTGTCCTTTTCCTTGACAGCCGGATGGTAGCCATCCTTCTCTAAGTAATGCAATCTTAGCTAAAACCTAGGTTTCTATCTATGGGCTAAACCTTCACACCAGTTAACTTGCTCATGTCTTTCTCATATTTCTCTCTAACAAAATTCTTCATCAGAATCTTTCTAAGGATCATGGTCCCAAATTTAAGACATTGCTAAGGGGTAGAAATGTCCGTTAGAAACAATTATTCTGTGCACACAGTTTTAGAATGAAACGCTGACTAAATCCACAGCATCTATTGGATAACGAGTTCAAATCTGTATCTTTAGCCCACCCTCCTAGAAGAGGACAGGCCCATGCTTTCAGCTTTCTGTTTGAATACATAATTAAGAGTTACAAAACCTATCCTTTGACAATAAAGTGTTGAATTTCCTTCATTCTCTCTTTATGTATACTTCCCCCTTCCCAGGGGTAAAAGAGGGCCAGGCTACCTCTCGAGCTGGTAACAGAAGTTGACAGCAGCATCCACATGGTGGCAGTTTTGCCACTATGCAAACGCAGGCGTCAGTTGGTCCTGGCAGCTTACAACCAAGGTCCAGAAAGTGGCTGAGGCCCATCAGTGTGTGGAATGGTTGGATTCCTAGTATAACTATGCACAAAAAGCCTAAGTTTCTAGTGGAAATCCTGGTATATTAATTACTTTCTCCTTGCTATGAACAAATATCCGACCAGCAAAACCTCTAAGGAAAGAAATTGTTTACTTTGTTATTTTATTTTATTTTTGTATTTCATTTATTATTTATTTATTTATTTATGATAGACAAAAAGAGAGAGAGAGAAAGAGGCAGATAGAGAGAATGGGTACACAGGGCCTCCAGCTGTTGCAAATGAACTTCAGATGCATGTGCCACTTTGTGCATCTGGCTTTACCGGGATCCTGGGGAATTGAACCCCAGTTATTAGGCTTTGCAAATAAACGCTTTAACTGCTTAGCCATCTCTCCAGCCCAAGAAGGATTCATTTTTGGCTTACAGTTTCAAAGGGAACTTTTATGGTGTGGAAGCCATGGTGGCAAGAGCAGAGCTGGTTACTTTGTGTTTATAATCAGGAAGCAGAGGAGGAACAGGAAGTGAGGCCAGCTATAAAAATCTCCATGCCTACTCTCAGTGTTCCATTTCCTCCAGCAGGGCTCTACTTCCTAATGGTTTCACAGCCTTCCCAAGCAGCACCACCATCTGGAAACCAAGTCTTCAAACACATGTGACAATGGGGGACATTTTCCATTCAAATCACAACATTCTGTCCCTAACTCCCATAGGCTTGAAGCTGTCTTGCAAGCAAATACATTCAGTTCAATTTTGAAAGTCCCTGTAGTCTTGCATAGTTCTCAAACTGTTCAAAAGTCCAAAATCTCATCTGAGCTCATAACTGTGAGCAGTGGAAAATGAAAGTACAAGTTACATACTTTTAACATATAATGGCACAGAATAAACATTCCTGTCATGGTTTGATGCAGGTGTCCCCCAAAATTGAATGCATTCTGAATGTTTGATCCCCAGCTGATGGCAGTTTTGGAATTGGAACCTGGTTGGAACTGTATTGTTGGGGGTGGGCTTATGGGGTTATAAGCCAGCTTCCTTCCCCTTGCCAGTGTTTGGCACACTTTCCTGCCACTGTTTGCAGTGCTGTGGAGGAGGTGATGTCCACCCTCTGCTCATGCCATCATTTTCCCTGCCTTAATGGAGTTTTCCTAGAGTCCATAAGCCAAAATAAACCCATTCCTCACAGAAGCTTTGGTCGGGTTCTTTTCTGCAGCAATGAGAAAGCTGACCACAACAGATTTGGTACCAGAGAGTAGGATTGGTCTTTGCTGCTAGAACCCGGATTCTGTGGCTTTGGCCTTTTGGAACTGACTTGCAGGGGGCATGTGGAAGGATTTGAAAGCTCAGCCTAAGAGACACCTTGCAGTGCTATTAGTACAACTTGATGTACCATTCTAGTCAGAGTTGAAAGACCTGAATGCAGTAAGGATTGTGGACTGTGAAGATTGGCTTATGATGGTGAGATAAAACTTTGTCAGGAGTGGGCCAAAAGCAGTTTGTGTGAGAGGCTTGCTGCGCTCTGCCTGCCTGTGTCCTGAGAACTTGTGCAAGTTTGCTTTGCATAAAATTGACTGGTGTGAGCAGATGACACAGAAAGAAATGAAATCTCTGTATCAAAACTGCCACCCATTCAACTGCAATTATTTGAAAGATAGCAACCACTGGGATTGGGGCAGGTGATCAGCATTAGGACAGCAGAAAGAATTTAGACTCTTTTGAAGTAAGGGGCCTGAATGCTGAAGGAGTTTTCCTGCTCTTCAAAGTTGACTTTATTCCCCCCTGAATTAACAAATTGGTAGCCCACCTGGTACTGTGAAGTATAACAAATGCAGAAAGAGAGGGTCATTGGAAACATGTGGGTTTTGGCCATGGACAGTGTGAAGCAGGCCTGTTAGACTGCCTGTGTAGAAGCCCAATGGAGCCATGAGGATGAGCCATGGGTTGCAGTGGAGACCCAATGAATGCCAAGGCTATGGGATGGATGGCTGCCAAGGAGAGCTGCCAGCACTGGATAAAGTTTTCCTGTACTGTGAGTAGCTGAGCTGGAGAGACCAAATTGGAACTCCAAGAGACTTCTTTCTGGTTATAAATATCAGACTTGGAGATAGAGTTGATGTTTGCCCTGTTTCTTTTAAATCTTTTGTTGATTCAATCTGTCTTTGTTAATTCCCCAATGATATCTTTTGCAGTGTTAATGTTCTGTGCCATTATGAGTTTGTTGCTTTTTGGTATTACAGCTCAGATGGAGTTGAGCTGAACATATTATGTTTTACATTATGTATGATTATTAGTTAGTAGATTATTAGGGGGCCAGGGGAGGACTGTCATGGTTTGATCCAGGTGGCCACCACAAAGGAATGTGTTCTGAATGCTCAATCCCCAGCTGATGGCAATTTGGGTTTTTTTCCTTTTTTAAAAAAAATATTGTTATTTTTTTATTGGTAAGCAGAGAGAGAGAGAGAGAGAGCTAGAAAGAGAAAGAGAGAGAGAATGAGCACACCAGGGTTTCCTGCTGCCACAAACAAAACTCCAGAAGCATGCACCATTGCATCTGGCTTTACCTGGGCACTGGAGAATCAAACCTGTACCATTAGGCTTTGCAGCCAAGCATCTTAATCACTGACCAATCTCTCCAGCACTCCTTATTCTTTTCTGACACCCTGCCCAACATAAATGCCCCTTGAACTGGGACTTTTAATTAAGCTATTTCTCCCCCTGAACATGGAATCCATATCTTCAGGTTCTTAACTCTGTACTGCTCTGATCTCACTTCAGTTGGCACTGCCTCACACAGGCTGTCTGCAATACGATGAAATCTACCAGTTGTGGGGATGATAGCACAACTGGAAAAAGGACCAAGTTTGGAGGTCCTTTATGAGGGTGAGAAAAACTAAACAGGAACCTGCTGCCCACTGGTTTCCAGGTTCTTGTGTACTGGGATAAGGAAACAGAAATAGACAGTCACACCTAATTTCAAAACAATATGAAAAATTTCAGGTGTAGTTTGTATAGCCAGTGTGTTAATATAAAGGCGGGAATTTTGTTTTTATTAAAGAAAAGGATAAATGTGGAAAGAAAACGAGCAGTCTCTACTATGAAAATTGAAGGTTTTCTTTTTCACTTAGAAGTTTGTAAGGTAAGAATTCCCTTTGAAAAAATAATGACTGAATTTGCACTATGTGATGACCTCTGTTATGTTTTGACAGTTAAATACAACTGTGGCTCTCCAGCTCCAAACACTTTGTAAATATCTAATGTTAACTTATTCCCAATCCCTTTCATTTAATTACCCACCACATCTCAGCAAGTACGGCACAGCGTACTTGCTGCCCTAGTTCTGAATCAAGCTCTCTGGTTTTTGCTCCCAGGCGGTGTCATTTCCCCAGGCTGGTCTGTCCCCATTCTAGATGAGAGCTGAGAGACTCATTGCAAAGAACTCTCCTGTTTCAGGCTGAATCTTTAACTTGCAAAGGCATTCTATCTTCACTACAGCAACTTTATTGATGGCTTTTCTGTGGCTTCAGCTAGTTCACTTGCTCCTTGAAAATGTACCAATAGGCACCAATTGGGAATTTGAAAAGTCTCTTTCAGACACAAATATGAACTTTCTCAGTTCTAAATGTCAGTGAATGCCCCTGGAAGTTGCTATTGGAGACCATTTATGAGGCTTCCCTACATTTTACGTGGAAAGGATCATTTCTAGGTTGAATTTAATTTTGAAAACTTGCACTGAGCTGTCTTTGAAGTTTTTCCTCCTCATAACAGATCATCTTTCTAGTCCCACCCATTCCTGATGAGCACTCAGCCTTACTGTTTTAACACCTTAAGCTAGATGTTCTTGGAGGAGACATTCTGATCAACCGTGGTTTTAATTTCTCTATCCATGTGCATTTCTGGATGGTTACTGCTTACCATCTTTCAACTTAGATTTTTGTCTCCTGTGGGTGCTTTCAACACAATCAGGGCAGAAATAAATATAATCCATTGATGGTTGATATTGATTGGCAATTTTCCAAAATTTAGAATCATATAGGACACACACCTGAATATGGGCCACACCATTCCATGGAAGGAGGTCCTGGACTGAATCAAAAGAAGTTGTGCAACATACACTCACCTCTCTCTCTCTCTCTCTCTCTCTCTCTCTCTCTCTCTCTCTCTCTCTCTCTCTCTCTCTCTCTCTCTCCATCCTTATGATACAGAAATCGGAAGTGTCTTTGACAGTGGCAGCTCTTGGTTGGGCTTCAACCAGGAAGTTGGGGTTTCTGAAAGTCACAGTCTTGTAAAAACTTCGACTTGGCCACTGGCTCTGGGTTCTTGGCATATGAATTTGACAGGCCATAGAGGGTGAACTTTAGAAAGATTTTGTTATAGAGCTTATGAGAAAGAAGGAAGGCAGAACTCAGATGACAGGAGGGCTTCCTCAGAAATGGGAAGAGCCCATTAAGGAAAGCAAAGCAGAAAGCTCCCAGGTGGAAGGAGTCCCAAGCAAGGAAAATCTGCCTGGTGACTCCAATCAGGAGCTTAATGGGAACTCACTGGATGGACCTGAGCTGGTCAGTACTTTCCCATGCCCAGGCACTTCATGCAGTTTCCAGAAAAAGTGAGGAATTTCATCTTGGAAGGGGGTAAGCTTCTCGTCTAGGCAAAGGAGTCATCTTCCTCTGATATTTCTGGCCCCCAGCAAGGTGGAGGTTGCAAGGACTCTTTGAGGAACAAGAAATAAGGAAGAACCAGATTCCCCCTTAAAGGCTCAAGGACATTTCCTGCTTTTAGCCGCTTTTAGTTTGCTTTGGGAGGGGACCTGCTAACTCTAGACAGCTTCATGGACTGCTGACTCACACTCACGTCACCATGACCAATCAATCCCAGGGTGCCGGACTCTATCCTCAAACTGTGAGCCAGAATAAGCCCTTTATTCCTTAAATTGCCTTGGCCAGGTGTTTTTACACCTCAATGAGAAAAACTAATACAGTCCTCAACTTAGGACAGTTCCAATTATAGATTTTTTTAAACTTTTGAATGATATGAAAGTGAGTATCATTTAGCAGAAACAGCACTTTAAATTTTGAGTCTTGACGTCCTCTGGGCTGACATGTAGAAGTAAGCACTCTGTGATTCTGGAAGCAACAATGAGCTTCAACTGCTAGTTTCCCATATGATCACAAGGGTAAAGACTTAACTTCCTACTGAACTGTCTAGTAGGTTCTACAAAGTGTATGTTTTGACTTGTAATAATGCTCAGCATATGACGTGTTTATAAGAAGGAACCCCTGATGCAAATATAAATTATGAGAATGCCCATTGATAAGAAACTAAGATGTATTTCTGGAGAGAAATCTTTTAAATAGCCAATATTCTACTGTTGACCCACAAAAAGGACAGCTCTCACCTCAAGGGGAAGTAAGAGGAAGTCTGTAGCCAAGTATGAATGACCATGTCCACGCGACAGAGATTCATGTTGTCCCAAATTCCATATTCCAATGAGATGCCAGTTACATGATGTTTTTTAAATATTTTATTTATTTATTTGTAAACAGGGAGAAATGAAAGAGAGAAAGGGCACACTAGGGACTCTAGCCACTGCAAATGAACTCCAGATAAATGTGTCACTTTGTGCACCTGGCTTTGTGTGGGTACTTGGAAATCAAACATGGGTCATTGGGCTTTGCAGGCCCTTAACTGCTGAACCATCTCCAGTCCTCTGTAAAGATTTTTATAGTGAGAGAGCAAAGAAAGTCACAAATCAAAACCTTTTCCAAGTACATTGGTGGAAACATCAGGGAGACAGGGAAACCTTTGCTGCAGGTCTCTGATTCCATCTGTGATATTCTTAGTTTTGGGGTTGGTGGAAGCTAAGGAACTGCTCATACATTGCATAGGATTTACCTAATAACCACAGGATATTAGGTCAGACACAGATAGGCAATAGCTGCCAGCATAAGGGGCTAAGACAGCCCAAGATAAATTGGCTCATGACCTGAAACATTCCAACTCCCCACAAATACTGAAGTTCTTATCAGCCTTGAATAATAAGCATAGGTGTGGCTGCTTTCCAGGAACTTTAGTTCACACTACACACAAACTATACATATAGGGCTGGAGAGATGGCTCAGTGGGTTAGGCACTTGCTTCCAGAGACTAAGGACCATGGTTCAATTCCCCAGTACCCATGTAAGCCAGATACATAAAGTGGTGCATGCATCTGGAGTTTGTTTGTAGTGGCTAGAAGCCCTGCTCTCTCTCTCTCTCTCTCTCTCTCTCTCTCTCTCTCTCTCTCTCTCTCTCTCTCTCTCTCTCCTTTCAAATTAAATATATATATATAATACATGAGTATTAAACTTGGTGGGGTAGAACCTCATTTGGTTAGTTTATGACTTGGAAGTCTGTGTCCCATATCTTCACTCTCCTCCATATTCTTTCAGTTGAGCTAGACAACCTGCTAAGCTCCTCTTCCATGTTCTCAGAGCGCCACAGGAAATCAGTGGATGCCTGCCCTTTTATTCCAAACCACTCTACGCTTCAGTCCCTTAGGATGTCCTCCAGCAGCCTGGAACTTGAAGATCAGAAGCTGTCACCAGTCTCTTTGTTCACACTCATACCTTCAGGTCACACACACACACACACACACACACACACACACACACACACACACATACCACATTTACAAGTTAGAATAGGCATTGGATTCTGCAGCCCAGAAATCTTGTCTTTCTGTGTGAAAGATTTTCATAGCATCAGCCCCTCAAATTCTTCACGTTCTTTAATAACATCCTCAATGGCAATGACATCTTCCTGGATCTTATTAATTTTGTTTAAGTTATAGGTATTTCCAGGTAGGTTGTGCTTTGTTATCCTAATAGAGGACAATTCTAAAGCAATGGATTTGACCCAATTCATGTGGTCTTGATGACACTGATGCCAGAGGACAACCTAAGGTAGCAATCCTTAAATGTCGTCTGTATTTTTTGACACAAAGTCTCAAATTAGCCTAGAACTCACCACTTATAATAGCAGGCTGGTTGGCCAATGAACCCCAGTGATCCTCCTGTTGCTGCCTCCCCAGTCCTGGGATCACAGGTATATGCCACCAAGCTTATTCAGTAAGCACTTTACCATCTCTCCTGCCTGACCTGGTCTCTGCTTTAATCAACACAGTAATTATAAATACTGAGCCCTGAAGTTGACTTTAAGTTTAGTATAAACAGAATGGCATTATGACTAACCTTACCTAAAGGGTGCACCTCTTACTTTTCACTCCTCATTTGGTTACAGTTTTCTTCTATGCAAAAGATTTTTCCGTGTTGAGTACCAATCCCTTCTTTCAACTCAGAAGCTTTCATTTTTCATTTCCATTTTTACTTCAAAGCCGATGTAACTGTCACTCCTCCATGAAAGCTGCTTAGGACTTTCCATGAAAGCCAGCACATAATTCTCCACACCCACCTCACCTCCATAAAGAATTGTTCTCAATTTTGGCATATACTTAATTCTGATTACACTTCAATAATGGTAAATATAATGTAGACCTAGTGCATATAGCAACATACCCAGTAATATTAAAAAATGCTGACAGACTAAATATATCAAATCTATCACTTTCTTCAATAAATAAGTGCTTAAAGATTTAACATCACCTTATTGACAAGTACTTTGGAGCCTGAGGCAAACCTCTTTATAACTTTACTTTTTAAGCAGAGTAGCAGTAAAAAAAAAAGCCTGTGACATTTAATTAGGTTTCTTTTTGGTAGCATTACCATTGTAGACCTTTCAATATGGTTAATCACTACCTTAGGCAGACAAATTTTATTGCCCTAAATTTGAAATGAATTTTAATAAGGACTTGGGAAATAGCTTTGGGGAATATTGGCAAAGTTGAGGAAAAAAGATAAAAAAGGGACCTCTTGATAAATATCGTATCATTTTCATCCTTTCTTTAGACTTGTTTTAAGGATTCATTTCTTTCTTCTTTTTTAATTCGTTGTCTTACTGAGGGTTCTTCAAAGAAATAGAAGCAATAACACATATAAAATATATGCATTAATTGCATTAGTGTTAAAATAAAAGTGTATATGAGTGTGTGAAAGATTTGTTATAGGGTATTCTCACATGATCACAGAAGCAAAGAAATCCCTGATACAAACTCATGATAGACTCATGAGATGTAATGGTATAAGTTCCAGTGTGAGTATGAGGACACTTTTGCCCTAGCTTGAGAACAGTCAGGCAAACAGATCAAACTCTCCTTTCTCTGAGCTTCTTCTTACTCAGCCCTCCAGCAGAATGACACCAAAACCACATTGAAGGGACAGTGTATTCAGTCTACTGACTCAAATGTTAATCTGGGCATACCCAGATTAAAGTTTAAGCAAATGTATGGCCACTGTGAAGCCCAGTCCAGTTGACATCCAAAATAATCTATCACCTAATACTAAGAAAATATTATAATGGCCACTAAAAATATACAAACATACTGGTAAGAATAAGGGGGGAAGCTGGGCATGGTGGTGCACACCTTTAATCCCAGCATTCAGGAGGCAGTGGTAGGAGAATAGCCATGAGTTCAAAGCCACCCTGAGACTACATAGTGAATTCCAGGTCAGCCTGGCTACAGCAAGACCCTACCTCAACAAAAGAAAAGGAAAAAAGAAAAGAAAAGAAAAATTGTCTTCCATGAGATATTCTTTTAATATAGTATTAAACATGTAGATATGATTATATTTATAGGAACTAAATTTCTCTGTTGCTGTTCATATTTTTGGGATGGCACAGCCGGAACACTAAACAGAAACAAACATGTCAGCTTGTTGTGGGAGAGGCGGCTCCATACCACGAATAAAGGATACTTTTGAAACGGTCAGACCAGCAAAGCAAATGTAGAGTGTTTCAATTTGCAGTCCAGAGATAGTCTGCATCAGAATTTCTTAGATACTTTTCTAAAATTGCAAATTTCAAAACTCCAATTTGATCTTCAGAGAAATATCCAAATGCTACACACCTTTAATCCCAGCACTCGGGAGGCTGAGGTAGGAGGATCACCATGAGTTCAAGACCAGCCTGGTTTACAGTGTGAGTTCAAGGTCAGCATGGGCTAGAATGAAACCCTGCTTCAAAAGAAAAGAGAGGAAGGAAGGGAGGGAGGGAGGGAGGGAGGGAGGGAGGGAGGAAGGAAGGAAGGAAGGAAGGAAGGAAGGAAGGAAGGAAGAAAGGAAGGAGAAAAGAAGAAAGAAAGAAAGAAAGAAAGAAAGAAAGAAAGAAAGAAAGAAAGAAAGAAAGAAAGAAAGAAAGAAAGAAGGAAGGAAGGAAGAAAGAAAGAAAGAAAGAAAGAAAGAAAGAAAGAAAGAAAGAAAGAAAGAAAGAAAGAAAGAAAGAAAGAAAGAAAGAAAGAAAGAAAGAAAGAAAGAAAGAAAGAAAGAAAGAAAGAAAGGGAAGGCGGCACAGGAAGGGAAGGAGAAAAGCAAGGAGAGGAGAGAAAAGAAAACTCTCCCAAAGAGCCATGCTAGAATGCACGTGTTGACTCCATAGTTTCAGCCTCCTCAAGCATGCAAAGGCTTGACAATCTCTGCTCATATTCATTTCCTTTTGAAAGAACTGGAGCCTTCAAGTGAGAAGGGGTGAGGACAGGATTCAGCTCCGTTATTTTTACACACTGGGCCCACCGCTTACAGCTCTTGTGCTTTGCCGAGAGGTCTCTTCTGTTTTTATCTACACCACTCAGCTCCCACAGTTACAACACTTTCCACACAGTGTCGGTGACATCATTTTATCAACAAAACCTTCCCTCAGTTCTCTCAGCTCAATGGGTTTCTTTTTTTGCATTTCCGCAGGAGTGGAGGGGAAGGAGTATAGCAAAACAAAAGAACATCCCTCCAGTTTCTGGAAATGAATATTGGGATTACAGTTCACCCAGATTGAATAAAGTAAACAACATGAAATACTGATCTTCATTAAAGAAAGGACGAAGCTTTGCCTTGATGTAGGAAGAGATTAAAAACAGTAGCCCCAAAGGAAGCAGATTAAATGAAGATACCCCCAGGCTCCTCCGAGAAGGAGGAAGTCTGCTTGTCAGCTTGTTCTACAGGGAGAGGGGGAAGGAACCTCATGTTCACAGAAAGAAGCCGAGTTAATGATTGTGTATGAAAGAAAGCATTTTTTTCTGCATGGTTGTGCTTGCTGAGTCTGAAATTTAGCTCACTTCTGGGCAAAGATACTTGATTTTCTTTGGGAAATTCACCGGATACTGGCATCCAAAATTATGCCAATGGATGATAAAATATGAGAATTTAAATCTAACCGAAAGCCATTCCCTGAAATTCTTGGTAAATCCCTATATGTATGTAACAATTTATTTTTTTTTTAGTTTTTTTCATATTTATTGCCAATAATTAGATACATTGCCTGAGCCAGTTTTATGGTGGTATCCTATTTCCCTCCTCCCTATCCCCACACTGCTGGTGGCCTTCCTACATAGGCTCACTGGACCAGTTCATGGAATAGGGGGTTATGGATTATATGAGAGGTAGCCAGATTTTTTTCTCTCCCCATTTTACAATCTTTCCGCCCCCTCTTCCACTCAGCTCCCCGAGTCATGGTGGTGAGTTTTAGGTCTGCTTTACTGTTGAGGTCTTAATAATCTCTGGATTTCTGCTTTAGATTGTGTTGGGTATCCTCAGTGTCTGTCTCTATTGTCCTTTCACAGGTTATCTGATTTGCTTTGGAGGTTGGTCTCTTGCTCATCTCATCACTTCCTTAAAGGTTTCATTTGGGCTCTATATCATAAATTAGAGGTGGTTTATCTCTTGCCTGGGTGGCAAATAACATCTCCAGTCCTGTTGGTGGGATTGGGTTGTCCACAATTCTTGCTGGTTTCTAAAGCATACAAACAGAATCTCCAAAAGAAAATGAGATCAATATAGGTTAAATGAGACAAACTTGGTTAATCTGTTGAGATTCTAATGGGTATAGCCTCTCTTTAGATCTATGCTTAGTGGGGTTTCCCCTTGGAGCCCAGGTTCTTGGGTTTCATAAGGGATTGCCATGGATCCCAGTTCCAGTTAATGGTTACCTGCCTCTGAGCAAATCTTAGCCAATTAAAAAGCTGTTGATTACCCACCTAGGTTTAGTGCCACTATTACACAGGTGAGCACTCTGTGTTACAATTTATTTTTTTAAGAACTAAAATGGGGTTCTATTTTTTGTTTATTTGGTTGGGTGGTTGGGTTTTTCATTTGATTTGGTTAGCTTTGGCTTTTAGTCCATGCCAGCCTCAAACTTATGACATAGCCAAGGATGACTTTGAACTTCTGATATCCCTCTCTAGTACTAGGATTACAGATCTACCATTATGTCTGGCTTTATGTGGCTTTATGGGGATTGAAACCGAGACTTTCACACACACTAAGCAATCATGCTACCTACTGAGCTACTGCCCCAGCATATGTGTAATAATTTCTGAATAAAATGTGTAACTCCATTTGAGACATTTTCCAGCAGGGTATTAAGTACAGAAATGCAGAATGTTCTAGAAAATCAAAACAGGCTAAAAGTACTGAAGCGGAGAGGTTGACACCCAGAGACGAGAGGGTTCTGACACTGCCAAACTGGAGCCACCTGCTTGTACCTGCTACTAGAGATTTGGATTTAACTATTATAGCTGGTTTAGGTTCTTCCAGAATTGCCACCTTGATGAGGCTAAAACCTCTGCTGGTGCTCATATAGCTGCTGAGTCTGTAGCCACTCTGACTACCTCTAGTGCCAGTGAAAAACTCCACTAAAACCCTCAAAGATGATGAAAGCCACTTCTCCCTCTCCCCTACTCTGCATTCTTCCATTATTTCACACTCCTAGTAGAACCCTTTCTGGAACTAGCTGCAAGAGAGTCAGAGAAGTAGTTTGCAGGGCTACTAACCCTGTACAATACACAGGAGGGTACAAGGCAATGAGAGCTGAGAGCAAAGATACAGATTGACAGGCATGCAACCTATGCAATGTGGTACAGAAATGTTATAGCCTGATGAGGCTATACAAATAAGAGTAACTATACAACTATAGCTATATACTTATACAGATAAGAGTACCTATATAACTATAGCTATATAGTTATACAAATAAGAATAACTATATGACTATAGTTATATACAAATAAGAGTAACTATACAACTATAGTTACATACTTATACAAGTAAGTGTAACTATACAACTATACTTATATACATATACAAACAAGAATAACTATATAACTATAATAACTATAGCAGTTACCTTCTCACTGAAGGGACAAAACACCCTACTAGAAGCAGCTTACAGAAGGAACAGGTTTATTTCTGGCTTACAGTTTTGAGGTGCCATTCCATCATGGCAGTGAGATTAGAACAGAAGGAGACAGCTGGGTGTCACACCTTCACAGCAGCAGTGAGGAAGGTGAGAGTGAACTCACTAGCACTGCCAAACAGACTAAACTATAAAATCCCAAAGCCCCACACACACTGACACACCTCCTCCAGCAAGACTCCACCTCCCAAAGGCTGCATCACATAGGGTTCAAGAATGAGGCTTAAAGACAGACACAAGAGGGCATGAGGAACACTTACAGGCAGGGGCAGAAAAAGAACTGGCACAAAATTATTTATTTAATCACCCTGAATCTAATGACAGCTGATGTGAGAGTAATTTTATCTCTAGAATAAATAGTAAACTGGGATTGTGTGCCTCCTTGAAAAACATCCCATTTTCTAGAACTTGTTTGTGAGCCCATAGTATAATGTAGAAACCATGTCAGTTATGACTATCACATTTCACTAAAGTGAATGCCATTTGCAGGTGTAACATACAGACTTACCTGTGCTTTCTTGAGATCTGTGAACTATATAAAAAACACGTGTGTATCTAAACTGGGACTTTTCCCTGTAAGGACTTTTGACATTTTTTAAAGAACAGAGCACATGAACAATGCAATAAATAATAATAATGATTTCTAACACTTATTGAGCTTTTGCTAATATCTAGATATTTTCAAGGTCATTATAAGTAGAATCTTAGTTAATCCTCATAAAATCCTATAAGTTAGGTACTACTAAGGAATTCCCATTTCACAATGGGAAGCAGAGAAAATTAAGTGCCTATGTCAGGTGACAGGACTGGAATAAGAATGGGAGCTGGGACCCCGATAGAATGATGGCAGGTTGAGCTTTGAGCACATCTAAATCTAACTAAAGGTAAATTAGTTTCCAGCAACACTGCCAACTCAGAGCTGGAGGCAATTGTCGAAGATGATTTTCACAATAGTTCTCATAGCATGGGGAATAGAAAAGGTAGTTTAAAGGAACATTTTAAAGGTTTTCCAGGGAAAGGGAGGGGACGTGCTCAGTGTCTCCACTCACAGCACCCAGGAAAATGGATGACACTGTGATTTCCGCTCTGTGATGACCCTGGAACAAAGGGTAACAGGCAGCAGATGTATATTAGCAAGCAGAGATGATAGGGGGGGGGTAATTGGGCTAAGGAAAGAGATTTTGAACCCAGAACCCCAAGTTCTTGTCTGGTTTACTTAAAGAATTAAGTGAAACGTGACTGTGAAGGATAATTATTCAATTATTATATCTATTCAGAAGTCAGGAGAGGAAAGGGAGAGTCTATGGACCAAGTAAGGGGGAATAGGAGCACCCACACGGGCTTGCCCACATGGTGGGCCTAGAAGAAGGTAAAAAGAGAGTTAGAGAGGATGTTAGAGAAAGAGAAGGAAAAAGAAGAAAGTACAGAGAGCTCCTGCAATGAGGAAGGCAAAAGGAGAGTTCAGGAGTCTGAGCTGGCCAGCCAAGAAGAGAGCTTGCCTTCCCCTGGTTAGAGGTGCTTTTATAACCTCATGGTGGCAGTTCCTGCCTCCCACCTCAGGTGAGCCAGAGAGACAGCTGGTGGGTGTGAGCTAAGCTGGCTGGGGTCTTAGGTTTGACCAACCCTAATGTCAGAGGTAGATTTGAATTCTAGTAAAGGAGACCTCCCCTCATCCTCAGGAAGGGCCTCAGGTTATTCTTGGAAAATTCAATTGGGCAAGAGATAAGAAGACAGATCATTATCTGGTTGGCTCAAAGACATTCTTGACTTTACTTTTGTTGGAGGGAGGGGGAGCCATCCTAACTATGAGAGAGAGAGAGAGAGAGAGAGAGAGAGAGAGAGAGAGAGAGAGAGAGAGAGAGAGAGAACATGGACATGCCAGGCCTTTAGCCACTGTAAACAAATTCCAAATGCATGCACCACTTTGTGCATCTGACTTTATGTAGGTACTAGGGAATGGAACCGGGATTGTTAGGCTTTGCAGGCATAAGACTTAACAGCTAAGTCATCTCTTTAGCCCAACAGATTTTAAACAGGGAGTTGGACTGACATTCTCTAACAAGATGGAATTTATTTTACCATAAATTATCTCCCTAAAATTATCGCAATTCCTCATTTACTTAAAACTATAGAGTGATTCCTTTGAATTATTATAATTTGAGGAAAAGACATTGAAAGAGGGCACGAAGGAAGATGATCAGTTCACGTAAGGAATGGAAGCATGCTTGGTAACAATGAAACACTTAACTAGAATGACACTTAGAGGTTGTCAGAGATACCAAATGTCCCTGAGAACACAGGCCAGCACCAGGTGAAGAATCTTCCTTCTTAGAATGTCAAAACATGTCAACTAAGAAGCACTGACCTAGAATTACAGGCCAGGACCTAAGAGGTCCTTCTGACTCTAGAACCTAACCCTCCACTGGAGTGGGGAGGACTATGCTTCTCCAAATGAGAATTTTTTTATTGTCTAGTAACATGAAGGATACATTCTCTCCTTTGCTACCCAGACCTTCTAGCTTTCCTGCTTAGCAAGACACTACCGTAATCCTCGCTGGAGCCACAGTTCAGTCCTTAATAAATAATCTAACAGCATTTGCCATATTTAATTATGATTTTCACTGGAAACTCTCTTTTTTCAATATTGTCCTACCCCCCATACCCCCCATGTACTCTTTTCTCATTCTTCCATGAGGAATCTTTCTCCTCTACCTGCCTTATAAACATGGAATTCCCTCAAGGTCAACCAAGGACTTCATTGGTATTTGTCTAGACTTATCACTAGATCTCAACCAGTCCTTACTAAAGTGGTTTTAATAGAGAGTCCCCCAATAAACTCATGTGTTTTGAAGGCTTGGTCCCCAGCTGATGGTAACTTGGGAGGTGGAGCCTTGCTGGAGGAGTTGTGTCACTGGAGGGGGAACTTGAGGTTTACTAACCAGGGTTAGCTCAGCTCACTCTCCTGCTGCTCTTCACCACCTGCTGTGGCAGAGGTGATGTCCAGCCTCTGCTCATGCCATGCTTTCCCCTGAAGCTTCCCCTTG
>PVHP010020576.1:0-30755 GCA_004024765.1 Zapus hudsonius | reverse complement strand
GATTTAGCATTTTAAAAAGCAAAAGTGGTCTCATTCCATCATGGCAGTTATATGATAAATTTTTAAAACCTTCTTTTTTTGGAATAAAATTATATATATTAACAAAACAATATGCTCATATCATAAATTATTAGAGAAAACCATTGAAACCAGGATGACATTCCCTTTTATGCATTAGATATTCTCTCCCCCCATGGCTTTTACTTTCTTTCTGCCACCTCTTCACAAATTTCCCTGAGTCATGGTGGGTGAATTTAAAGTTTGCATAATTATTAGGTTCTTAAGAGTTTCTGAATTTGTGTTTTGGACAATTTTTGAGCACCTCTGGTGTCTATCTCCATTACCCTTCTATAGAATATCTGCCTTGCTGTGGGAATAGCTCTTTTGCTCATCACCCCACTTCCTTAGAGGTTGTGTTAAGGCTCTAAATGGTGAAGTTGAGGTGGTTCATCTCCTGCTTGGGTGCTCCCGTCAACTCAGGTCCACTTGATGGAGTTCTTGTTGATTTCTGAAAAATACAAACAGAATCTCCAGCAGAGAGTGAGATCATTATTGGTAATTGAGACAGATATTGGTGGGTTGGTGAGCATTTGAAGGGTGTAGCCTTTCTGAAGACCTATGGTTAGTGAGGACTTCCCCTTGGAGATCTGGTTCTTGGTCCCCATTCAAGGTTGCCTTGGATCCCAGTACAAGTCAGGGGTTCCCTGCCACTGAACGGATCTCATAGCCAATTAGCCAGTTGTTGATTACCTACCCAGGTTGAGCACCACTATTGCACAGATGAGCACTTCTTGTTTGGTATGTCTGTGCCATATAACAGAGTGTTCTGCATTCTCAGGCCATTGGTTGGTATAGCATGAGGATGTCACCTGTTTTCTTGGAATATCATTGGTCTGGTTCCCTTGGGAGCTTGTGCAACACCTTCCGGCATTACCCAGGCTGCCCTTCTGGGAGCTGATTTCATTTCTGGATTCAGCAGGGTCTCTCAGTGTTGTGTGATAGCAGTCTGTGGAATCTTCAGCAATAGGGTCTTATCTTTTGCCTGAGATGGATATTCAAGAGCTGTGACAAAAGTTTGTCTTATTTAAGGGACCGTGTAGTTTACTTCAATCAACAGCTCATTGTGGGCAGTAATTACTTACTGGAACGGGGAGTCAAAGGTCAGAGTCTTTTGTACTAGAGGTAGGCTTTCAATGCCCCCTCTGTTTTGGGGCCCTTGTTACCATACAATGTCCCCCAGCTAACTCAGAGACTTGTACAGAAGAAAGGATTCTATGGACTCAGATGATTGTGAGTTTAGATTAGTGTATATCTCCCCACTCTGTCCTTCCCCCCAGTCCCCATTTCCTTTGTCCCTTTTGTCTGTCTCCTGAATCATTAGTCATGTTTACTTACTGTTCAAGCTTAACCTGATTAGGGGCCACAGATGAGGGAGAATATGTGGCATTTACCTCTCTGTTCTTGTGTGAGTTCACTGAGTATGATCTGTTCCAAGTCCATCTATTTTTCTTTGAATTTTGTTATATCATTTTTCCTCACTGCTGAGTACAATTCCATGGTGTATAAGTACCACATTTTTGATAACCATTTGTCCAGTGATGAGCATTTAGGTTGATTCAAGTTCCTAGCTATTATGAATTGATCTGCTATAAACATGGTTGTGTGGATATCTCCGTGCCAAAAAGAGGAACCAACCCTGTATTTCTGAGGATAGATACCTAGTAGAGGGATAGCTGGGTCAACAGGTAGTTCTATATCCATCCTGTTCAGAAGCCTCCACACTGCTTTCCATAATGATTGTACCAATTTGCATTCCCACCAGCAGTGGATGAGGGTTCCTTTTTCTTCACATCCTCTCCAACATCTATTGTTGATAGTTTTTTTTTAGTGATTGCCATTCTGACTGGAGTCAGGTGGAATCTCATTGTTATTTTGATTTGCATTTCCCTGATGATTAATGATGTTGAACATTTTCTTAAGTAAGAGTTGGTCATTTGTATTTCCTCTGAGAAGTCCCTGTTGAGCTTAGAGGCCCATTTTGTGTGAGGACTGTTTGATATTTTATTATTTAATTTATTTAGTTCTTTGTAGGTTCTTGATATTAGACTTCTATTTGTGTTGTAGCTGGCAAAGATTAACTCCCAAACTGATGGAGGTTTATTGGCTTTGAGTATGGTATTATTATTATTATTATTTTTTGTACAGAAGCTTTTTAGCTTGATGAGATCCCATTGGTTAAGTGATTGTTGCACTTCCTGGTTTACTAGGGGTTTGTTCAGGAAGTTTTTCCCTATTCCTATTTCATTTCCCACATTTTTTCTTCCAGGGTTTTCAAAGTTTCAGATCTTATGTTGAGGTCTTTGATCCACTTGGAGTTGATTTTTGTGCATGGTGAGAGGAATGGGTCTATTTTCATTTTTTTTACAACTCTTTATCCAATTTGTCCTGCACCATTTGTTGAAGGTGCTATTTTTACTCCAGTTGACTTTGTTGGCATCTTTGTTGGATATTAAGTAGCTATAGTTGTTCGAGCTTAGGGCAGGGTCTTCAATTCTGTTCCATTGGTCCATCTGTTCTTATGCCAGTGCCATGCTGTTTTTGTTACTATGGCTTTTTAATATATCTTTAGATTGGGTATGGTGATCCTGCCTAATGAGCTTCTTTTACTAAGGATAGCTTTGGATATGCAAGGCCTTTTGCCATTCCAAATAAATTTGGAGATTATTTTTCTATGTCTGCAAAGAATGTCCACTGGTATTTTATTGGCATAGCATTGAATCTGTATATTACTTTTGGTTGGGAGTATTGACATTTTCACAATATTAATTCTACCAATCCAGGTGCATGGAAAATCTTTCCATCTTTTCATATCATCTTCAATTTCCTTCTTTAGTGTTTTTATGTTTTCATTATACAAGTGTTTCACATCCTTGGTTAGCATTACTCCAAGGTATTTGATTTTTGTTTTGATGATATTGAAAACAGGACTGTATCACTGATTGTTTTTTGTGTCCACATCATTTTCATACAAGAAGGCTACTGATTTTTGTGTGTCAATTTTGTATCCTGCCACTTTGCTAAAGGAGTTAATCACCTTCAGTAGTTTAGTGATACTGACCTTCAGGTCTGTTATATATAAGATCATGTCATCTGCAAAGGGATAGTTTTACTTCTTCCTTTCCAATTTGTATCCCTTTTATGTCTTTCTCCTGTCTTATTGCATTGGCTAGAACTTCTAGGACTATGTTGAAGAGCAGTGGTGAGAGTGGGCACCCCTGTCTTGTTCCTGATTAAGTAGGAACTCCGTGAGTCTTTCCTAACTGAGTATGATTTGGGCTTTAGGGGTTTGTATATGGCCTTTATTATGTTGAGTTATGAGCCCTCTAATCCAAGTCTCTCAAATGTTTTGATCATGAAGTTATGTTGAATTTTGTCAAAGGCTTTCTTTGCATCAATTAAAATAAACATGTGATTTTTGTGGTTAAGCTTATTAATGTGGTGGATTATGTTAATTGACTTTCATATGTTGAACCAACCCTGCATTCCTGGGATGAAGCCTACCTGGTCGAGTGGATAATACTTTTGATTTGTTGTTGGATTTGGTTTGCAAGGATTTTATTCAGAAAATTTGCATCTAAGTTCATCAGGGATATAGGTCTGTAGTTTTCCTTTCTAGTTTTATCTTTGTTGGGTTTTGGTATTAGAGTGATACAAGCTTCATAGAAGGAGTTTGGAAGTATTCCATGTTCTCCAATTGCGTTAAAAAGCTTCAGAAAGAGTGGTTTCAGTTCTGTGATGAATGTTTGGTAGAATTCAGCTGAGAATCCATCAGGACCTGGACTTTTGCTTGTGGGGAAGGTTTTTAATTGCGTTTTCAATTTCGGTGGGTGTGATAGATTTATTTAGGAAATTTATCTGCTCCTGATTTAGCTTTGGTAGATAATAACTGTTTAGGAATTCATCCATTTCTTCCAGGTTCTCCAGCTTTGTGGAGTATAGGTTTTTGAAGTAAGACCTGATGATTCTTCCAATTTCATTTGTGTCTGTTGTGATCTCTCCATTTTCATTTCTAATTTTGTTGATTAGAGTCCTCTCTTTTTTTCTGCTTGGTTAGGTTGGCTAAGGGTTTGTCAATCTTGTTTATTTTTTCAAAGAACCAGCTCTTTGTTTCATTAATTTTTAAAATTGTTTTCTTAGTTTCTATTTCATTGATCTCTGCTCTGATCTTAATTATTTCTTTTCATCTTGAGTTCCTAGGGTTGGATTGTTCTAATTTTTCCAATGCCTTTAGCTGGTTGGTTAGGTTATTAATTTGGGATCTCTCTGTCTTTGTTATGAAGACATTCAGTGTTTAGAATTTTCCCTTTAGGAAAAAATTCCCTTCATTGTATTTCATAGTTTTTGGCATGATATATTTTCATAATAATTTATCTTGAGAAAAATTTCAATTTCTGTTTTAATTTCTTGAACTACCCTTTTGTTGTTTAATTGCATATTGTTCAGTCTCTAATAGTTAGTGCATTTTCTCTTTTTCTCCTGTTGTTTGCTTCCAGCTTCAGTGTATTGTAGTCTGATATGAAGCAGGGTGCTATATCAATTTTCTTGAATTTATTTAGACATGATTTATGTCCTAATATGTGGTCTATTTTGGAGAAAGTTCCTTGAGCTGCTGAGAAGAATGTATATTGTGTAGAGTTGGGATGGAAAGTTCTGTTTATATCTGTTAGGTCTAGTTGGTTTATTGTGTTGTTAAGTTCTATTATTTCTCTGTTTGGCTGATCTGTCTATAGTTGATAGTGGTGTATTAAAGTCTCTAACTATGATGGAATTGGAGCGTATTTTAGTTTTGTTTTCTATTAAATTTTGCTTTATGAAATGTGGTGCACCTGTATTTGGTGCATACATGTCAGTGATATCTTCTTGTTGGATCGTTCCCTTGATGAGTAAGAAGTGACCTTCATTGTTCTTTTTAATTAATTTTAGTTTAAGGTCTATTTTGTCAGATATTAGTGTAGCAACTTCTGCTTGTGTTTTATTTCCATTTGCTTGTAATATCATTTTCCACCCTTTCACTCTGAGGAGGTTCTTGTCTTATGAGGTGAGGCAAGTTTCTTGGAGGCAACAAATGGAATGGTCCATTTTTTTCTAATCCATCCTGCTAGCCTATTTCTTTAATGGGAAAGTTGAGACTGTTAATATTCAAAGTTATAGCTGTGAGGCTTGACTCTATCCCTGCCATGGTGAAGGGTTTTTGAGATTTGATACCTTGCGTGTTGTTTTGTCTCCTCTAGGCTTATCGTGCCAACCTCTAGAGGTCTCTTGGGGTTGGGTCCTTGGCTCTTCTGTTTGGACTATATCATGAAGAATTCACTGTAGGTTTGGTTTTGTTTCCATATAGTTGCAGTGTTGAATTTTATCATGGAATATTTTCTTTGCTCCTTCCATTATGAGGGAAACTTTCTCAGGGTACATTAGTTTGGGTTGAAAGCCATAGTGGTTGAGGCTTTGAAGTACCCCATTCCAAGCCCTTCTCACTTTCACGGTTTCCATGGAGAAGTCGGTTTGCCTTTATATGCGATTTGTTGTTTTACCCTTGATGCTTTTTGAATCCTCTCCTTGCTTTCAATGTTTAGGGTTTTTACTATAATGTGTCTTGGGGAATTTCTTTTTTGGTCCAGTCTGTTTGATGTTCTGTGTGCTTTCTGTGTCTGAATGGGACTCTCTTTTGCTAAAGTGGGGAAATTTTCTTCAATAATTTTGTTGAATATGTTCTTTATGCCTTTGGCCTGGATTTCTTCCCCCTTTGGTACCCCTATGATCTGGAGATTTGGTCTTTTAAGGGTATCCCAAAGATCCTTCATATTTTGTTCACATGATTTTTTGAACTTATTCAAGTTTTTGATTTCCCTATTATTCTCTTCTGTTTTATCTTCTATATCTGAGGTTCTGTCTTCCCAATTATTGACTCTAGTGGTGAGGGATTCTAGAGAGGTTTTTATTATTTCCATTTGGCTTTTGTTTTCTGATACAGCTTTTTGAATTGTCTCTATCTTTATGTTGAATTGTGTTTTTATTTCAAAGTTTGACTTACTTAATGCTTCCTGATACTCATTCTTGTATTTGCTTAAGTCTTTGCTTATTTGGTTAGCTGATTCTTGAAATCTTCTGCTTGCTGATTTGCCTTTACTTCAATCACTGATCTGCTTAAGTCTGTCTATCTCTCCTCAATTGTTTTAAGCCTGGTGTCAAAGCTTGTGAGCTGGTTCTGTACCTTTTCTATGAGATTTTCAATTTTTGCTCCCATTTTCATCATTAACCTATTCATAGACTCCATGAAAGTATGATTTGGGCTTAATGTCATCTCATTCTGGGCTTGCATCTACACTCTCTCTTTAAATAATTTCACTGCTGACTTCCCACTTGAGGCTTGGTGGGTTTGGTGTGTGGCACTCAGCTGGCATATTCTTCTTGTGTTGTGATCTGCCCACTAGGAGGGGTGGGGGGTGTCCTTGTGGTGCTCTCCTCAGTGGTTTGGGCAGGGTGTGTGCTTGGTTTTAAGGAGTATGCTAGGCACTCACTTGGTTTATCTGGGGCTGTGTGTGACCTCAGACCAGCAGCTGGGCTGGCAAGTATGCCTGAACCTTGGGGTTTGGGGCTGAATGCACCCTCTGGCCAACAGCTCTGATGGCTGCGGTATGCGGGTATGGGGTGGGGTTGGGGTTAGTGCACCCTCCTGCCAGCAACTGTCCTAGTGGGTGTGCAGGTACTGCAGGGGTTGGGGCTGGGTGTGCCCTCAGACTGGCGCTGTGCTTGTGTATGCACAGGTATTGGTGCTGAGTATGCCCTCCAGCCAGTGCTGTGCTGGCATGTGCATGGGGGGACCAGGTGCACCCTCAGACCAGCACTGTGCCAACGTGTACATGGGAAGGAGGACAGGTGTGCCCACAGACTGGTGCTGTGCCAGTGTGTGGTGGGGAGGGAGAGGGCTGGGAGCTCCGAGAGCCCATGGACTGGCACATGTGCACTGGTGGGCCAGGTATGACAATGGACTGCCACTGAGTTGGCACATGTGCAGGTGGTGCCAGGGGCTGTATGAGTGTGTGCACAGGAGGGAAGGGGGCCATGTGTGCCTGTGTGCACCTATGTACCTGCATGAGCCAGCACAGCATGTGCACATGGAGCTGGGGGCCAGGTGTGCTCATGGACCAGCACTGAGCCTGTGTGTGTGTGTGGGAGGGAAGGGGACTGGGACCATTGGACCACCATTGTCCTGGAGCATGCATGTGGATCTGGGGGCTGGGTGTGCCCACTAATTGGGGTTGAGCTGGTGTGTACATGAATGGTAAGGCCCCTGAGCCAGTGAGTGCTCAGATCAGGAGGCATCAGGGAGGAGACACTGAGCTGCAGCAGGAGCTTGTGGGTGGGGGTGGGTGACTCTCTGGTCCTCTGTGGGAGCAGAGAGCAGCAGGGGAGTCCAGTCTAGGCTGGTGTGGGAGCTGGGGAGGGGCTGTGCCTTGGGACTGGCTGGCATGTGTCCAGAGTCTGGATCCCAGCTGGAATCTCAAACCTTTTTACCTGGTGGGTCCTGTCATGTCTGCTAGTCTTTGACCATCTTGATCTGGATCTCTCATTTTTTTTAAATGAAAGGATTTTATTGTTCACAAACTTGCCTTACAAGAAAAAGATTAGAGATAGCATCCCATTATGCAGCACAGGCTGAACTCAAACTCATTTTCCTTCTACTTCACCACCCACAAGTGCTAGGATTATAGGCCTGTGTAACCAGAGTTGCTATAACAAGAAATATGAAATTAAGTTTTTTCATAAATGACATCAAATGATAGTGCAAGTTCACATAAAAAATAAATTGGCCAATTATATAGTAATTATATAAGGAATTATAAAATTATGAATAGATATATTTATCTTTTTTTCTCTTAACTGGTCCATGAGACAATTGTATAAACTAATAATTTTTTTTTCTTTTTTTACCCTTTATAAATAATAGTTTGACCAAGACATGTCTTAGGGTAGGTTGTTTTAGGTCATTTTTTTTCTTGGAATTCCTTGAATTTTTTTCACACATAGATTCAGGTACTTTTAACATTTCTAGAATGCATTTTGAGTTGTTTACCTCATTTCACTGTTTTGACATTCTCTTTTCAGGGATATCAATTATATAAATGCTAGACTATCTTTGTTTTTATCATTTCTAAGTTTTCTCTGATCCTTTTCACTTTTCTTTTGGACAAGGTCTTGCTACTGTGGTCCTGGTTGGCCTGGAACTCTGGATGTAGTCCACGATCATTTTAACTTGCTGCAATTCTCCTGCCGGAGTCTCTCAAGTTCTAGGGTTGGGTATGCATACTCCACCCAGATTTTACTTCTTTTAAAATCTTATTTTGGATTGGAGAGATGGCTCAGTGATTAAAGGCACCATATTGTAAAGCCTGATGGCCTGGGTTCGATTCCCCAGTATGCACATAAAGCCAGATGCACAAAGTGGTGCATGCATTTGGCATTCATTTGCAGTGACTAGGGGCTTTGGCTTGCTCATTCTTTCTCTGCCTCTTTCCTTGATAACAAATAAGAAATTAAAAATTTCATTTTTCTGAGCATTTAAACTGGTGTAGCAATTATGGAAGTCATTGTGGATGTTCCTCAAAAAACTAAAGATAGAACTACCATATGATCCAGCTATACCATGCCAGTGCATATACATAAAGAGATAACTTGGACACTCATGTTTATAGCTACACTGCTCACAATAACTAAGAAATGAGACTAGCCTGAGATGAATAGATAAAAAATATTGTACAGATACATAATGGAATTTTGTTCAGGCATGAATGAAAATAAAATCATGATATTTGTAGGAAAATGGATGCAATTGGAGTTTGCTAGTTTAAATGAAGTAAGACAGACTCAAAGACAACTACCACATTTTCTCTTCTATGTGGATTCTATATTTAAATTTATGAGTGTGTGTGTGTGTGTGTGTGTGTGTGTGTGTAGGTTATAAGAGCAGAAAGGGGACTATGGGAAGGGATGAAGAGATCTTAGGAGAGAGGGAGGACACAAAGAGAGAGCAAGGAAATACCTGTGAGATGAAAGCAGAAGAGGCACTATTTGGGGTGAAATAGAGGACCCGCAAGAGGGGGAAGTGGGATAGGGGAGAAGGATAAGTAATGACAAAAGAACAAACCAAAATGACATATATGAATAAAAATGTCATAATAAAAGTGATCACACTGTATGCTAACTTAAAAATCAAAAGAAGGTTATAAGGTCGAGAGGGTCTCTCCCTTATGAATGAGAATTCTGTAAGTTTGAGGTCACCCTGCACAACATAGCCAGATCCTGTGTCTGACAAAGAAACAAATAAACTTCTGTGGTCAGTTTGTCCTCACTGCAACAAATATCCAATCAGAAGCAGTTCTTAGGAGGAAAGGATTCATTTTGGCTTACAGACTTGAGGGGAAGCTCCATCATGGCAGGGAAAATGATGGCATGAGCAGAGGGTGGACATCACCTCCTGGCCAACATCAGATGGACAATAGCAGCAGGAGAGTGTGCCATACACTAGCAAGTGAAAGCTGCTATAACACCCATATGCCTGCCCCCAATGACACACCTTCAACAAGGTTGCAATTCCAAAATTGCCATCAGCTGGGGATCAAGCATTCAGAACACATACATTTATGGGGCATACCTGAATCACATCACCAAACAAACAAGCAAACGGACATGTTACACACTGAAAAATTGCTGCAACAGCTGGGTTTTAGGTACTCTTATAAAGAAAACTAACTCTGGAAGATGACAGATATATTAATTTGTTTCTCTGTACTAATGATTTTACTGTGTATATATATTAGAAAAGTATGCTCTGTATCTCAAGTACATAGCATAAAAATATTTTTTCTGAAATGCTTGAAAGCTTTGAATATGATGACCTTGATATTTCAATGAGTAATTCCTAAACCCAAGGATATTCTCTGAAATGATAACAGGATGATCATCACAGTAAGAAAATCAACATTTATACAATTTTATGATGTTATCTGCAGAGTACTGGCCACCTGATGTCCTTTATTTAATGCAGGATACAACCCTAAGTTCCATTCACTTGCTATTAATCTCTTGAAGAATAATTCTTCAATCTTTCTTGGCTTTTGCAGAATGTAATTCAGTTTTGGTTTCCCTACTGCATTTTTTTATTTGATTCTTATTATTGTGGTAGAAAACCATAATAATAATAAAACATTACCATAATGATAATATGTGCCTCTATAGTAAATAATATTAGTAGGCATATGACATCAAGTTAGCTCATTCTTTTTTTTTTTTTAATTCAAGGCAGGGTCTCACTCTAGCCCAGGCTGACCTGGAATTCACTATGTAGTCTCAGGGTGGCCTTGAACTCATGGTGATCCTCCTACCTCTGCCTCCCGAGTGCTGGGATTAAAGGCGTGCACCACCACACCCAACTTAGTTAGCTCATTCTTGATGTACTTAACCTTGGGTAATTGTATAAGAGGGCAGATAAAGGTACATGTTCCTTTCTGAAATTAGTACATACCTTATTAGGAGATACTTTGAGACAATTTAAAATCACATTTTTCATAAAGTATATTTAGTTACATTGCTTGATTCTGTAAAGAGCACTTTGACAAGGCATGCATTCAATGTCACAGTGTACCTTAGCAGTCCTCATATTTCTTTCTTTTGGTGTGTATCTGTGGGTACACATGTGCCATGGTACATGTGTGGGGGCCAGAGGACAACCTAAGGGTGTCAGTTCTCAGCTTCACCTTATTTGAGACAGGCTCTTATTATTTACCACTGTGGACACCAGACCAGCTGGATCTTGGGCTCTTTGACTCTGCCTCCTCCTCCTGTGGGTGCACTGGGATTACACACACATGTGCTACTTGGGTCTGAGGATATGAACATCAGTCATCAGGCTTCTGCCACAGCACTTTTAACCTCTGAGCCATCTCCTTTGCCCACATATTCTTTAACAAAGCAGCTTCACTGTAGTGAGTAAATCTAAAATAAAATCAGAAGTTACAGCTGTATATTTCACTTTGAATATTTATCCATTGTAATTTATAGGGGGTAAAATTAGAAGTAATCTAAAATGGCTAAGTGTGTTATAGTATATCTATATAGGAAACATTATGCAAGGGTTTAAAATGAAATTTTTGGGAAGGATACCAGACAGAAGACTCTTGAGCTTACAAGTCCTGGGATATTTCTCCTACTCTGTATACCCCTTCAGTTGGGATTCAACATCATTTCTAACCCAAGACAAATACAGACTCAGTTTCTATTTTCTACCTAGTTTCATTGTCCTGACCCAGAGAACCTTCACAGCTCTCTTCACTTCTGCATTTCTCAGGGAATAGATGACAGGATTGAGGAGTGGGGTTATCACTGTGTAGAACACAGCTACTATCTTGTCTGCAGGCAGAGTGGCAGAAGGCCTCAGGTAGATGAAGACACAGGGAGCAAAGAACAAGGTGACCACAGTGACGTGGGAGCCACAGGTGGACAGGGCTTTGCGCCGCCCCTCAGAGCTTTGAGTCCGCAGATGGAGCAAGATGACCACATAGGACGCTAGGAGGACCACGAAGCTGATCACAGACAGTGTCCCCCCGTTGGCAACGATCAGCAGACCAATGAGGAAGGTATCTGAGCAGGCAAGCTTGAGCACTGGAAGCAAGTCACAGAAATAATGGTCGATGACATTGGGGCCACAGAAGGGCAAGCGGAAGATGAGAAGGATCTGGGCAAAGGAATGCACGAAGCCTCCCACCCAGGCCATTCCCACGAGGACAGCGCACACCTGCCGGTTCATGATGCTGGTGTAGTGCAGGGGCTTGCAGATGGCCACGTAGCGGTCATAGGCCATCACCGTGAGCAGGAACATCTCAATACCACCGAAAAAGTGGACAAAAAAAGCTGTGTCATGCAGCCCCATGGAGATATGGTTTTCCTTTCAGCCAGCAGATCCCAGATGAGTTTGGGGGCTGTAGTAGAGGAGTAGCAGATCTCCACGAAGGACAGGTAGCTGAGGAAGAAGTACATGGGGGACCCCAGGCTTCTGCTGGCTGCGACAGTGACCACCATGAGGAGGTTCCCCAGCACAATGGCTGTGTACAAGAGCAGAAATGTCACAAAGCACACTCTCTGCACCTCCTGACTGGAAGAAAGTCCCAGGAAAATGAACTCAGTCACATTGTGTGTGTGAGCCATGAGGGGTAACGTGCATGGTGAGATCTGAAATGATACAAAATACTTCATGAGTTATGTAAGTTGAGTAAAAGGTCTTGCAGATCTAAGGTATATGCCCTGTGGGGAGTCACTCTGATGGTCACCCAAGAAGCACAGCACCTTGTGGGTAAGGGGAGAGGCTCACTAAGAAGTGATGCTGGGGCTTGGGAGGTGGCTTAGAACTTAAAGGTGCTTACTCCACAAACCTGCTGATGGGCTTTCATAGTCAGCCACACGTTGCTGGGATGAATCTCCAAACCAGGCACAATTTGGGGGAGGAAAATATTTATTGAACAGATCCAGGGGAAGTTAAGGTAAAAGGGTGGTCCCCTTTCACAGATCCAAGCAAGACAAAGAGAAAAACCACCACCAGAACCTCAAGCAAGCACACTCCAAACTGTAATTCACAAAATGTAGAATTGCCAGACCAGGTTCAGGCTCTTCTTTCACATATCTATCCCTAGTATTTCGCATCCAAATTAGAAAGGGCCAGTCCCCAGGAGGCTAAGCCAAAGTGACCCTTCCTCTAGCCAGAAGCCTGGAGACAATTAACAATTTAATAGACACAATTATCGTAAATTCTATTGGGGGACATTATTCAAACTACCATATGGGCATTCAAACCTTCAGCACAAAATGGAAGATGGACACAAAATGGTGCACATGTTTGTGGTCCCAGTGCTCCTATGGCAACGGGAGGAGGAGGCTGCATCAGTAGAATCCCAAAGCCTTACAGCCAGTTATTGGCCTTCCCAGCAGCAAAAACAAGAGAGACCTGTTTCCAGGTCGAAGAAGGCCAACACTCCAGGCTGGTCCTCTCACCTCCACATGTGTGCAGCGGCATGCAAATACTCCCTCTCCACACAATCAATAATCATAATGGTGATGTCTTGTTTCTGCATGGATACTGTGGCTGCAGGATCATGTTACTGTGTTAGATGTCTCTCTAGAGTCTTTGAAGGCTTTAAATAATCTTTCCCCTGTAGCCTTCCTTCACTACGTGTCTTCTTGATTTGCTGAACTTTTTCTCCACCTTTGCACACACGCTTTCAGCACTCTCAGAAGTGATGTTCCTGGTACACCTGCCTTGATACTCAATACCTGTTAGGACCACAGGGTTCATCTGAGCACATGTGGTGCTGTTTCTTCTACAGACTGTCTTTTGGACTTGTTCCTTAATGACCTTTTCCATATCCATAAACTCAATCAATTTACAATTATCATCTCTTCTGACACTTTGATATCCTCTTATGCTCCTAGTGGCAACAAGTCTAACCTCCTTCTGGAGTGGCCACTCAGGCCCTGGCACTTCCTCCTCTTCAGTCAGGCTGTCTAACACCTCAGTGCATCACCCAGATTGCTCACAGACTGACTTATAGACTTTCTGGTCCATGTTGAACTTTGTCCAGTTTAGCTGAGAATGGTGTGCATCAAACAGCCCCTCGTGCACTGAGACTCCAGGGCACCTGAGGACTGTGTGCATCCATATAGCCCTCCCCCCCAAGACACTGAGATTCCAGGACACCTGAGGCTGAGAGTCAGATGACTTCTATTCACATCACAGTGTTTCAGTGATCTAGACAGGTGGGGTGATTAAAACCCTGACAGACCAGAGGGGATTCATGAACACAACTTAACAACTATAGAAACAAAAATTGGACAGATACCAGACCTAAATTCTTAAATCACTAGTGATTTCTTTTTAAAAGATTAAAGAAAACTTGTTAAGAAAAAGGTAAAAAAGCCCCAGAGTGTCAGGGCCAACATGCTTAGCATTTTGTCTGGCCTCCAAAAAAGAGAAAGAAAGGAAAAAAAATGAACAGAAAAGGTTTCCACTTTCTGAGTTAGAATTCAGAGAAGCAGGCAGGCTCAGAAGTGAGGGCTGCAAGCCAGGACCTCACTCATGAGTTCTATCGTGAAGCTACTTGTGGAGAAAAGCACTGGTTAACAACTAAATCTCTGAGTTCACATTCAGTGGTTTTCAGGCATAACTATGTGAAATCTAGAAAATTCTTTAACTTCTCAGACATTTGAAGTGTGAACTGTAACAGGCACATCATACATACCTCAGAGGAAGAAGACATAAATCTCACTCCCAGCTGTGTTCTACAATTTCTCTTAGATTGGAAAGCCACCTGCGCCAACCAGAGGCCCTCCAAGCTAGTGGTCCCTCCTTGCTCAGGACAGTTCAGAACCACAGCACTTGCCATACTGAATTACAAATGTTCACATGCCATCTGCCCGAGGATAGCTCATCACTCCACCTCCAGTGCTTGCTGACGTGACTGTCACAAAGCAGTGTTTGGTGATGGTCAGTAGAATAAGTGAACTGTGGTTATCTAACTTCACTAGCCTTTAGTCCAATACTCAGCATTTAGTAAATATCGAAAGAACAAAGGTATGATATATTATACCCTATCCATTTCTGTCTTCAGCCAGGGCCTGGTCCAGTGCTTGCCTCAAAGACCCATGCAAGCACACTCCACCAAATACCATGTGGAATGAATTGTCACATGCAAGTTGGTCACAAAACACTCATTAGTGTTTCTGAGAACAGGCATGTTTTGTGTTCACCCCAAAGAGATGCAAATATAGTAGCCCTGGGTTTATATTGGTGTCCCTGTTACCGATGGAGGCTTAGACTAACCATGGCCTTCCTGGATTAGCACAATGGAGGACCTGTCCCTTGCTGCCTTGGACTTGGTACGGAGAACTGACATGTCAAATTCACTTGATATTAAAATGAAAAGCAAAATAAACTTGCCTCCCAGAAGTTTCTCAGAGAACCCAGAACTTGAGCAGCTCAGCTTTCCTTAAGTTCACACTGCCTAAGCAACACCACGGGAGAAGACATGATTAGGTGAGAGGAGAAGGGGCCCCAGGGATCTGCACCCTCACCTTTCCTGATCAGGCAGCATATCTTATGGGAAACAGGACTTCAAAGTCCCTGTGGGAAACAGCTTTAGAAATCAGTGAGAAATGTGAACAAATTTAATTCTCAGTGCTCACTATGTGTGGGGCTGGTGAGACCTCCTGGACGTCAGAGACTTAGTAGTGCGGCTTTACAGAAAATATCAGCATCCAAAGAGGTCCAAGGATTAGGAGTCAGAACACTGAGAAAGCCTATCTCCTTGCCTGTGGTGAATTAGAGGCATAAATCAGAGGCTCTCAACTAGGGTTCATTATGCTCCAGAGGGTATTTAGTTTTGTTTAGAGGTATCTTTTTCCTTGCCCAATCATACTGGGGTGGGAGGGTGCCACAGACATGAAGGAGGTAGAGATCAGGGATACTATGAAGTGTCTGGCAAAACACAGGGCATTTCCACATAGCAAAGAATATTCCAAACCCAAAGAGTCTGTGGTCTTGTTGAGGTTTCCTGCTATAAGTAAAAAAATTGCCTTAAATTATAAGTGCTAAAATTGGTTATTGATTACATGAGAGTTCATTACACACCCTTGATCACATCTGCATATAGTTTCAATTTCCTATGATATAAATTTAAAGTACCAAAGAACACTTTTGACATGAAATGAGCTCTGTGCCCATGCTACTCACAAACATTAACTCAGCTCACTAACTAACTCACTCACACACATTAACTCAGAGAAAAAGCATCAGGGTTGTTGCCAGTGCTTGGGAGGAAGAAACGAGGAGTAAGGTGGAACACGGAAGATTTTCAGGGTAGTAAAAACCCAGCAGGATACTATCACCATCCATTTGTACTTGTGCAAACCTGTAGAGTGTGTGACAGCTGGAGTGAACCTTGAGCTGTGGGCTTTGGGTGACGATGATGTGCCAAAGTGAGTTCATCACTTATGACAGAAATGCTCTCAGGAAGAGGTTTCCATAGTGAGGATGTGATGCACGTGTTCTGGCAGAAGGTATATAGGCATGATCTGCTCTTTCTTTTTAATTTTTCTGTGAACCAAAAACTGATCTAATGAGATCTTTAAAAGGTGAAAACATAAAGTTAAATGAGATGTCATAAGTTTCAATTAATGATTAATTAGAAAATTATAGAGAGGCAGTAAAATTCAGGAGAAGCTGTCGTGGTTCGTGTGAAATGTTTTCCTATCGGCTCCGGTGCTGGAACACAGCTGGAGGTTCTGTGCTGGAAGCTTGTAGAATCTTCCTGGAGCACTTCAGGGCCAGGCCTGAAGTGTCATAGCCCAACCCCAGCTAGTGCCTGCTTCCTGACTGCAGTACAGTGTGACTGACCTCCTCACACTCTGGTTGCCAAGGCTTCCCTGCCATCATGAACTGTATCCCTGAAAACTGTAAACCAAAATCAACCCTCCCTTAAGATGTTTCCAGCCAGGTGTTTCGTCACAACAATAAGAAAAATTACTAATTCAGAAGACTTCCTGGGACCCCCATAAACCTGCCAATCATAAGGAGAGAAGTAAACTCCATTTGTCTCCAGGGGCCATGGTCCTTGCTCAGCCCACTTAGAGCTAACATACCAGTGGGGAAGTGAATAAGGCCGAGGTCACAAAGCTGAATGCTGATAGGCTGGAATCCCATTCGAGGAGATCTCTGTAAATTCTATACATTCTGCACCACAGACTACTGGAGAAGAGATGGACAGTACCCCAGCTTGAACCTACTCCAAAATACTGATGCCTATGATGGGTCTTGAGAGGATACTGTAGAGTTAAAATACAACAGAAACCATGAGACTCTCGATCCATGCTGCCTGGTTGCCTTGAGTTCACTCTCTGTTTCCACTTCCTCCAACAGGTACTTTTGATCTGGAAGCATGAGCTCCTTCTTTGTGGAGAAGCCAATGAGTGCTTGCTCCCCCAGGCAGGGCCCTCCTGATGGAGCCAGTCCAGTTCTACCAGAGTTCATCCTGGCAGACCAGAGTTCATTAGGCTTCCTTAAAGAGCATGCATCCAGCAGCCGCTGCATCAAAAGGTCTATCTCAGTAGGAATGGGAGTGTCCCCATCATTGCACATTGGAGCTCCCTGTTCCCTCCACCCTGTAGATCCCTCTAGTCCATGACACATCATTGCATACAGCTGGCACAAGGGACATCTGAGATGTCAGGTGATTGCCTGATGACTCTCCCTGTGTCTTTCCTTGTATGGGAGAAGACCAACAGGCCCTATCATTATTTTTCTTGGAGGACAGCATCATACAACAGAGGCCTATGGTTCTAAATCTGTAGTTTATGGGGGGGGTCGGGTGTTGATCATGTAGAAATCAGTCATGTTGGTCCTTAGCAAAAGCAGAGGTGAGCCACACATAGAGGAAGAAGGCAGTTCGAAAAATGATACAACTGTGTTAGTTACCTTTCTGTTGTTGTGCTAAAATCTTTGAGATGGACAATTGATGAGGATCAGTGGCCATGGATTCAAGGTTCCTGCCCATGATGGGTCAGCAATGGCTGTGATATCACATGATGGCAGTGTGTGGTGGAGGAAGCCTGTTCACCTCACGGAAGCAGAGAAGCAGAGAGAGAAATGGGAAGGTGCCTGCGTCTCAGACAACTGATTTATAGCACTGTAGCGTGCATTGTGCTTTCTAGGCAGGGCTCACTCCTGGAAGGTGACAGGCTGTCTCATGATTGCTGTACAGTCGAGGGGTTTGTAGATGGTAACAATGTCACAAATATCACAGTGGCCAGGAGGATCTCAGTGACATCAAAGAAGTGGATGGATGGGAATATCTGAGCCAGATATCCCTTTAGTGTGAGGGCCCGAGACCTAGCTCTGCTGGTTTTGTTCCTCTTAACTACTTACAGTAGCCAAGTCTGAGCAAAGGGTATTCTGCAGGTCTTATTTTCAGTTTTCATCTTTGATGTCCTTGTTATCAAGGGAGGAAGCTTTATGCAGACGTCACTAAAGTAATAGAAACACAGTCAAATCTTTCTTCACGCCACAGTTTACTCACCAAGTTTCACTCTAGAGAAAAGAAATTCCCTGGGGAAGTTGGTCCCTTGATTATAGTCTGCGGGTTTATGTATTTTAAAGAGTTCAAGGATCTCAGTATTGAGTCACCACCCTTGGACTATGAATGAATGGGTGGGTAGATTTTCTTGTCAAAAGAAAAATTTAAAATCTCTGGATTTTCTGAGTTTTATGGCTCTGATTTACTCTTTGAACATTTAAATGATATTAACTTTGATATTATATTAATCTTGTTATTGATCCCCTGAAATTTTCTTTTATTTTGTGATCTACTTTAGAGGTCACTTGCAGTGTGTTCTAGCATCCTGTGGGAACATTGAAGATTTTCCCCTGGGGACAAAGTGAGCTTCCTTGAGTTGCAATGTCAAACACGACCCCATATAATCTGAAAGCTTGATGCTTTGAAAAGGATACTGATTTATGACGTTAGTACTTGGCAAATTATTGGAGTGTTATTTTGAGAGCTCGTTAACCTCTCTTAGATGGGCTCTGTCAATCCATCTCTAAACAAAAGAATTTAGAAAAGTATCTTTAAATTCACTTCAGCTTGAGTGGCTTATCGTAAGGTGACCTGGATTTGAGTCATTGAGGTGTCCAGTGAGTAATCTGGGTGGTGATATTATTGAAGGGACCAGTATTTATAGGGAGGAACGCAACGTGCCTTCCTAGCCCAGTTTTTCTGACATAGAACCTTTTCTTGAAGCTTCAGCTGAGTGTCTCACATGATGGTGACGTGGAGGCAGTTTGAATTCATTTGAAATCCACCTGATACGCTCTTCTCACTAGAGGTAATGAGCAGTGTTGCTCAGAAGTCATGGGATAACCTGATATTTTCTCTTACAGCCATGTACACAAGGTAGTTGGGTTTGGTGACTTTGGGGGCAGTGGAATGAATTAGATTAATAATTTTTATTGAACAAAAATAGATGTAACATAAAGCTTGATTTTTTTTTGTTAAAAAAGTTCTTTTCTGTTTTGGGATATTGTGAGTTACCATTTGAGAGTTCCCAAATAGGAGCCTATGGGTGGGGTGGAGGTGGGATTTCTTCTCTTTAGGTCAGGCACACTGTCTCATATATTTTTTTCATAGTTTGATATAGACTATACATGTTAAAATATATTTTTGTGCTTTTATATGCTGGTTACATTAACTTCATTCTTCTAGGTAAAGCAGCAATGTCGAGAGAGAACTGTATTTTTCATCATGAAGTGGTAGAGATGGTGGGTATGGTTGAATGGGGTCAGCAGAGAGAGGAAAACATTCAGAAAAGACCAAGGTGATACGATGGAAAAATGTAGTTTCTGAAGAGGAAGGCTGTCAAGGTGTTCTTCATCCAGGGGAGAAGTCTGAGCCCTGGACCCTACACAATTCTCCTTGTGTTTCTCAGTGAAGTTTCAAAGGTCTTAGTATTATTTACTCTTGTTTCTCCAGTGGGTCAGAACTAGAGTTCATGCTTCGATGAGAGGCATGCATTTTTGTAGGAAAATTAATATACTTTTGACTTCTTACAAAAGGAGCAATAGCTCCTTATACTTAATTTTCACTCTTCAGTTATATTTAGACTGTACATGTACTAATGACATCTGATACTGGGTAAACATTTAGAGTCCATGATTAGGCTGCTTAGTTTCGAATCCTGGTATGGTTCTGCAGTGTAACCTTACCAAGCTTGCTGCCTTCTCTGTGTTTCTATCTCCTTGTGTGCAAAGACGAGGGATAGTAAGTAGGCTGATCTGAGTTGGTTTCCGAAATAGGGAGTTAACGTGTCTCAAACACTTCCAAAGTATGTGTGTATGTTCAGTACTATTCAAGCAGCACCTCTTGCTTTTTGTACAAAATGCAAATAAAATTAATGTCTAACAAAATATGAAACATAACTTGAATAATTGGTCATATGTTTCTTGGTAGAAGATGCAGACACACAAGCTGAAATTATGAAACAGTCTGCTGTTTGCTTTGAAAGAAATAGACTGAAACACACTCCTAATACAAGGCAAGGAACCTTAGTCCTGTGATGTTTCTTTATGTGATCAAGAAAAAAAAGAATACTAAGCAAAAGAGGGAGGGAGGACATTATGGGTTAAAAAAAATCACTATTTAGAATTCACTCAGGAAATGGCAGTAAGGGTGCAAAGAGAGCCCATGGTCAGTCAAGAAGAGTCTTAAACTCCATGCCAGGAATATTAGAATTTATGTTGTAGAGAGTAACCATGGCTATGGTTACTGTCAATGCAAAAACACAGCTCTTACCTCATAGAAAATGAGTTTATTCTGAGTGACGGTGGCCCAAGGACATGGATTCAAATTACCCAAAATACCATGATCCAACATGATAGCAATTTTATGAAGATTTAAAAAATATTTTTATTTATTTATTTGGGAAAGAGAGTGAGTATGGACACATCAGGGCTTCCTGCCACTGCAAACAAACTTATGTAGGTGCTGGGGAATTGAACTCATGCCATCAGGCTTTGAAAGCAAGTGCCTTTAATCACTAAGCTATTGCTCCAGCCCAAGATTTTATAGCAGCAGAACAACCTCATAAATCAAGTCACTTTTCAAGTATATTGGTGGGGACATCAGATAGATTGGTTATAGCGATGCAGAAAAATTTCTGCTGATAGGTTCCAGATGCTGTCTCATGACATTTTCAGTTTTGGGGTTGGTGGTCTGTTAATACACCTCAAAAGGTTTCATATGATAGTCGTAAGGATGGTAAGTCAGACATAGAGGTGAGAAATGAATGGATTTAAAAATATTTTTTTATTTATTTATGAGAGAGAGAGAGAGAGAGAGAGAGAGAGAGAGAGAGAGAGAGAGAGAGAGAGAGAGAGAGAATGGGCATGCCACAGCCTCCAGCCACTGCAAACGAACTCCAGATGCATGTGCCACCCTGTGCATCTGGCTTTATGTGGGTACTGAGGAATGGAACTTGGGTCCTTCTGCTTTGCAGCAAGCACCTTAACCACTAAGCAATCTCTCCAGCTTTTAAGAGAACTAAAAACAGCCCAATTTGGCATTGGATCTGCCACATTCCAACTCTCCACAATCATGGGCATTTTAATCAGCAGTCAGTCTTATAGCATCTTTAACATAAACGTGGCCTTTTCTGGGATCCCCAATGCACATTCCTATATGAGGAAAGTCGTCGAAGTATTTTTCCAATGCTCAGAGAAGGGAATATACATATGAGCTGAAGGAATTAGGGAATACTTCATTGAACAAACAAAACTGGGTTTGATCCTAAACGATGGATAGAATGAGCAGGGCGAGTTTGTGGAGGTTGTGACCCATTGACATGAAGGGATGTGAATTAAGGTTTAGTGGGTAACAGAGTGAATTGTTGAGGGGGCTTATGTGCACCCATACCCACACCAACACATATATATTAAAACAATTTCAATTTGGCACCTTTGTCTAGAGAGCCATCTAGAGAATATTGTTAGCTCGAGCTGGGGTGTTTCTGTGCTGTCTGGTGGGTCTCCAGATATGTAAGAGAGCACAGGGAGTATTTACTTGGAGAGAAAACTTCATTCCTGTCATTACATTCTTTGACATTGACTCCCAATTTGGACCTGCACAAGCAGGTGACCTGGTACAGCAGTGCCCCTCAGAGGACAGGCTCTCTGAGTTCAGGATCTCTCCGTGGGGCTGGAGGTGGAAGGTGGGAAATTAATTGTGAGACCTTTGGGGGGTGATTGAATCTGGAGGACTTTCCCCTCAGGAAAGGTTTAATCTAGTCATGAGTTAGTAGGGAAGTGGTTGATTGGGAGGCTGGGATTTTGGGCGCCCTTCCTCGGTCTCCTGTGTGGTACCTTTGCCATGTGGTGACACTGGAAGACCATCAGCAGGTGCCCTATGCCACGGTTTTGCACCCCTTAGCCATCAGATCTGTGAGCTAGATGGCTTCTATTATTTATGAATTATCCAGCCTGTGGGATTCATGTGCCATGATTAAAAAGAAGCTAAGATATTCTCCGAGGTGCAGTAAGAGGAAAGAAGAGAAGCATAAGATGTCAGGAGGATTTCTCCACAGGAAGACCTATCAAAGTGCAGAGACGATAATATAAATAATAGACTTAAGTTCAGGAGGCATTGTGAATTACAAGGATTACTCGGCTGAAAGCCTTAAAAATAGTTTTGAATCCCAGCATTCACTTCTTCCTGTGTAATTATGACCTAATAACAATTTCTCTGAACATTCATTTCCTAGTGATAAAGGTAAATACAATAATGTAAACGCTCAAATACTAATATAGCAATAACACTGAACTAGTACTTTTGACCATAGGTCAAATAAATGATCAATAAGCATACTTTGTTTAAAACTTTCTGGAGTTCTATAAAGTTCATAAATATGTGTTAAAATATTGTTTTATTGCAGGATTTCCCCAATCAAGTTGATGACTAGCACACCTCAACTAAATCCATGGCCAATGCAAATGTGACTGAGCTGATTATCACTGGCCTTTTCCAGGATCCAGAGGTGCAGAAGGTGTGCTTTGTGCTGTTTCTCCCTGTGTACCTGGCCACGGTGCTGGGCAATGGCCTCATCGTTGTGACAGTCAATATCAGTAAGAGCCTGTGTTCCCCCATGTATATCTTCCTCAGCTCTCTGTCCCTGGTGGAGATCTGTTATTCCTCTACTGTCGTTCCTAAATTCATCACTGACTTACTGTTCAAGATTAAAACCATCTCCATGAAGGGCTGCCTGGCTCAGATATTCTTCTTCCATTTCTTCGGGGTTGCTGAGATCCTGTTGCTTGTGGTGATGGCCTATGACCGCTACGTGGCCATCTGCAAGCCTCTCCATTACATGAACATTATGAGTCGTCGACTGTGTCACATGCTGGTGGCAGGATCCTGGCTGGGAGGCATTATCCACTCCATTATTCAGATTGTCATCACCATCCCTTTGCCCTTCTGTGGTCCCAATGTGATTGACCACTACTTCTGTGACCTGCAGCCATTATTCAAGCTGGCCTGCACTGACACCTTTGTGGAAGGGGTTATTGTGTTGGCCAATAGTGGGTTAATCTCTGTGTTCTCACTCCTCATCTTGGTGGCCTCCTATGCCATCATCCTGGTGAGCCTGAGGAAGCATTCTGCTGAGGGGAGGCGCAAGGCCCTCTCCACCTGTGCCTCTCACATCATGGTGGTCATCCTGTTTTTTGGACCTGCCATCTTCCTCTACATGAGACCCTCCTCTACCTTCACTGTGGACAAACTCGTGGCTGTGTTCTACACTGTCATCACCCCCATGCTGAACCCCATCATCTACACCCTCAGAAATGCAGAGGTGAAAAGTGCTGTCAGGAATTTATGGGGCAAAAAGAACTCAGAGATGAAGTGAAAGGAGTGATAAGAGCTGGGAAGGGGATTTTGGAATAAGTCTTTTGTTGATGTGGGATTTGCTTTCTTGTAACGTATTCAAGTATGGGAGTGATAAGTCAACATAATTTTTCTATTGCTGTACTTCTCCTTAGTAACGAAAGATATCCTAGTAATTTGGTTTTATGTCTAGGGGACATAAAACCTTTGTCTATTCCTCTGATTGGATGTTGGAGTCTTGTAACATAGACTATTTGATCCTGTCTAGTAAGTTATTTTCCATGACATGTTGAATTTGACTGGCCGCATAGTTTTCCACAGTGTTGTGGGTCTAGGCAATTTGAAGATCAAACAAATGCAAAAGACTATTTAAAAAACATGCTTGTAGCTCTCATGGACATAGGAGGTTTTCATAATTACAGTGTGCAGTATGATATTTCAATAAATGTATACAGTGTGTAATACCAGTGTTCATTTGTAGGTGTAGCATCATCTCACACAGCATCTATTTTTGTTGAGAAATCAAAATATTCTCTACTTTGAAATATTTATTATAATCACTCAAGGTTACCCTATTGTTCTGTAAAAAAGTGGATTCATTCTTCCTATCCAATGGCAGGCTGCAATATAATATACAAAGGTCAACATGTTTTTTGCTTTCCTAGTTTTTTTATTAATTTTTTATTGTCCATAATGAGTTACAACATTTAGTGGGCAAACAATGAGTTGTTATCCCCAATTCCCCTCCCCACTCCGCTGGATAACCTCCTCCATGGGTCGTCTGGATCAGTCCTTGTGACAGGGGACCATGGATAGACTAGTAATCAGCCAGGTTCTCCTGTCCGTACCTCTGGATAGTCTCCCCCACCAAGGCTCTCACAATCTTTCCGCCCCCTCTTCCGCATAGTTCCCTGAGTCGTTGTGGATGAGTAATAAGTTTGCTTTAAGGTTGTGAGCTTAGGGGTCTTTGTGTCGAAAATCGTTGGTTTCTGTTCCACTGGCTAATCCTGTGTTGATTTAATGGCTGTGGCTGTGGGCCCCTTGTTCATCTCGTCTTTCTCTGCGAGTTCCATTTGGATCCTCCATTGTATGACTGTGGTGGCCCCTCTCTTGCCAGAATTTCAGCTATCAGCCTACGGTCGGTTGGTAGGGTTAGATGAGCCCCAGCACTCTCGCTGCATCCTGAAAGATAAAAACACAATCTCCATCGGAGAGTGAGATCAGTGTAGGTTAACAAATATACAGAATTTTGGATTACCAGGATTCTATTTTTAGTAGCCTCCCTGTCAATTGGTCCCATAGTGCATCTTGTCTTGGGAGCCTAAGAGTACGGGATCCGGTGCCTATGCTTTCCTAGTTTTTTTTTTTTAAAAAAAATCTTTATTATCAATAATTGGATACATTGTATAGGCAAATCTTGTCAACATTTTTAACATTTTTTATTGGAATAAAATTATATATATCAACAAAACAATATGCTCAGTATCATGTTATTAGAAAAACCCTTGAAACCAGGATGACCTTCCCTTTTATGCATTAGATATTATCCCCACCCATGACTCGTACATTCTTTCCACCATCTCTTCTGCAAAGTTCCTTGAGTCATGGTGGGTGAGTTTAAATTTTGCATAGTTATTAGGTTTTTAAAAGTCTCTGAATTTGTGCTCAGCTGATGGCTGTTAGGGAATTACAACCTCGCTAGAGTTGTGTTGTTGGGGGTGGTTTATGGGGTTATAAGCCAGCCTCCCCTCGCCAGTGTTTGGCACACCTTCCTGCTGCTATTTCCAGTGCTGTGGCGGAGGTGATGTCCACCCATCTGCTCGTGTCATCATCTTCCCTGCCAGGATGGAGTCCATAAGCCTAATAAACCCATTCTTCCACAAGCTGCTTTTGTTTGGGTTCTTTCTGCGCAGCAACTGGAAAGCTGACCACAACAGTGGGAAAGATTGTAAGAGCCAAAGGAAGGGTAAGGACGGCTTACAACGCAAACTTCCAGACACAAAATGGCCTTGATATTCATGACTTCACAGTGCCTGATAATACCTACACAAGACCTTTATAATAGGAGGAAAAGATAACACTGAAGCAAAATAGAGACTAATTGACAGGGGGAAGAGATATGAGGGAGCCTGGGGAGGGAATTATAATGGTTTATTATCTAGAATTATGGAAGCTATCAATAAAAAGTTAAAAAAGAAAGCAGTCAAACCAATCTATAATCAAAGCAGTCTATAGATTACAGGGACAGCATGGGCATATTTCTGTGCCAATGAAAATGTCTATCTGTGCTAAGCATAGTAACTCAACAAGCAACATGATTACTGCGAGCTTAAAAACTGTATGTGGCATCACTACAACCTGAATTAAAAATATCTTTATTATTCATAATTAGGTACAAATCTTATGATGGTACCCCCATTTCCCTTTTCCCTATCCCCAATCTACTGAGGATCCTCCTTGGTGGCATACTGGATCAGTCCACGGTTCAGGGGGTTATAAATTGCTCTAGAGATAGCCAGTTCATCCCCTCCCGCTTTGTGTGTTGTTGCTGAGGTGGGTAATATCTCTGGATATTCTCCCTCACCATGGCTCTTATATTCTTTCCACCTGCTCTTCTGCTCTGTTCCCTGAGTCATGGTGGGTGAGTTTTAAGTCTGGTTTATTGTTCAGATCTTAGGTTGTGTTGGGTGTCTGTCTCCATTGACCTTTCCTGGATTATCTGACTTGCTATGGCGATAAGTCTCTTGTTTATCACAGCCACTTTTTCATAGGCTCATTTGGGGCCTACGTGATAGGCCTGGGGTGGTTCATCTCTTTCAAGGATGTCAGTCATCATCCCATGTCTTGTTGGTGGAATTGGGTTTTCCACGGCTCTCTTGCTGCTTTCTGAAAAATAAAAACAGAATCTGAAAATGAGATCAGTCTAGGTGAAATGAGACAACATTGCTAATTTGGCAAGGTTCTATTGGGTGTAGCTTCTCTGTAGCTTTCTGGTAGTGAGAATTTCCTCTTAGAGCCCAGGTTCTTGGTCTCCATAGGATTTTTCCATGGATCCCAGTCTCAGCTAAGGGTTCCTTGTCACTGAGCAGATCTCTTAGTCAATCTGAAAGCCATTGATTACCCACCTAGGTTTTGCACCACTATTGCACATACAACCTGAATTTTTACTTGATTGAATTTTAGTTAAATGTATAGACATGTATCATTAATGGCTATGCAAATTGATTGTGTATGTGTAACAGCTTTTAATTAAGTGGTCACTTCTGCCTCAAACTTGAAGCTATTTCTCAGAGCTTGAGTAAGACTCCTCTTATCCCAGTATTCCGATGGCTCTATGGTTAACTGCCTGTAATCTTAGGTTCTCATTAATAAGCTCTTTACCTCACCCTCACATGTCCTCTCTAATCACCCCAAACTCCTTCACAGGAGTCAGGGTGGCTGGAGAGAAGAGACATGGTCCATTCCTAGTCAGCCCTCCTTCCCGTGTTCTCCCTTCCTTCCTTTAGGAAAGGATTTTAACAGGGCTGGAAAGATGGTTCAGAAGTTAAGTGTGCTTCCTTTGCAAGCACGAAGGGCTGAGACCTCCAGAGTTTGCCTCCAGAACCCATGAAAACAGCTGGACATGACCTTGCACATCTGTAACCTAGTCCTGTAGGGAGTGGAGATGGGAGAATCGCTGGAGCTCTCAAACTGCAAGCTGAAGAGACTCTGCAAGAGACTCAGTCACAAGGAAAAACAGGCAGGTGAGTGATTGGGGGGTTTGCTGACATATTTTTGGCAGCTTTGGTCTCAAGTCACTGCTCTTTCTTTCCATCTCCAAGGACATCCCATCAAGTGTTGTGGCTTGCAATAATATTCACTCTTCCCTGAACTTTGATGTCTATATTCAACTGGTCAAAGACAGGTTTCAGAATTTTGAAACACAACATTATGTAACATGTCCAAACTAAACATATGGCCTGCAGCCCTCACCCTCACTACAGTCATTCACACCTCAGGACTGAGGAAATGACAATGCTGGCTTGATTCATCAACCTAAAAGCTTGGATCTAACATAGACTTCTCACTTTTTAATCTGATCTTTTCCTAAAATCTTCATTGCTACCATTAAAGCACAAAAATTATCTTAAAAAAGTTATTTGCAAGAAAGAGAAAAGACAGATACACACACACACACACACACAGAGAGAGAGAGAGAGAGAGAGAGAGAGAGGGAGGGAGGGAGAGAAAAGAGAATATAGGCACACTGTAGGGCCTCTTGTCACTGCAAATGAACTCCAGATGTATGTGCCACTTTGTGTATCTATCTGGCACTAAGTGGGTAAGTGGGTGCTGGCAATTGAACCAGGGCAGCCAGGCATGGCAAACTAAACCACTAAGCAATCTTCTCATCCCTGCAGCACAATCATCTCTTGATTGGAGAATGTGACAACCTTCTAAGTGGTTTCCTTGTGTTTGCCACTTCCCTTCAATCTTGTCAAGAAAGCAGGAAGAAATCCTATCATGAGCTAACCTTTCCTTAGTACCTTATATAAAATAGAATCCAACAGTACTTTGTGTTATTGTTAATCTGTTGTTCTGTTCTTTGCAGGGACCATTACTATTTAAATTGCATACTCAGTGTCATTATTTTCCCTCTTACTCCTATGTCCTAGAGGGCATATGAAGGATGTGACCATCAAGAGTCAGGGAATTATCTCCCCCCCCCCACTATATCTCTAGACCATGGGATAGTGCTTGGGTTTTCAGTGGTTTTGATACTATTTGTTGAGTGAATGAATGAGTATCTTTTTAGAGGAAATTCTTGCTGAATTCAGTGATCATGAGCACTGTCAACACTGGTGGAAAGAAAGAGGTACAGGGAGACCGAGTGATTGTAAGTGTACATTACACATAAATACATGAATGTGAGAATTGGAAGACAAAGTTATGATAATCTAGATTAATGCTGTCACTTTATACAGAAGTGAAAATGGGAGATCAAGAAGTTGGTAGTGAAATTTTAGGCTCTTAGTTGGATAGTTAATCAGCTGCTGAACCAGACATAGTACCCAGGGGTCATTTCTTTCTTTATTCATCTAATATTAGTTTTCAGTAGGCTAGCGAGGCAAAAGCTCTTTCATGTCTTATTTTCAACTGTTTTCATGTACCTTATGTGTACTGGGTACAAACCAATATGGGCTTGACAGTAAAATTAATAATTAAAACAGATTTTGAAACTTTCCTTAAATTACAGTTCACTTGGCAAGTTTTACTGTAGGGAAAAGAAATTCCATGGAGAAGTTGGTCCCCTGATTATATATACTATGTGGGTTCATTTATCAGAGCAGTTCAAGTACCCGAGCATTTAATCACAACCCTTATTCCTACATCAAAATAGGACTTTATAATCTCTGGGTTTGCTGTTCTCATGTCTTTAGTTTATATGTTAAATGTTTAAATCTCAATATTAACCCTGAAACAGATGCCATAATTTTCTACCTTTGTGATTTGTCTCGATCATCAACTTTATTTTCAAAGTTCTCACAGGACCACCAGTAATTTGACCTTGGAGACAAGTGTGACCCTTAAGTTGCAGAACCAGTGACTACTGTGTATCATTGAAGACAACCAAATATTTTTGAGAGAGTAACAGTGCCTGGAAAATTATTAGAGTAGTTCTGGGAAGGCAATCCATCCCTCTCAGCCTCTGTCACCTAGTGTATGATCAGAAGGAGCTGAAATGATCTGTCTAAATTCCTTTCAGCACTACTCTCAGACAGGCTTAGCTGAGTGTGATCTGGTTCACTGGGGTCTTTGGTGAACATTCTATCGGGTGGTACATTAGTCAAAGGACTTTATTTGCTTAAGAAATAGCTTCTGTGGGGAGAAATGAGATTTCTTCCATGCCCAGTTTTTCCAGAGCTTCCATGTGCCAGTGTTTTCCAGCATGGTGGCTACCTTCATGCTGAATTTGAGACTGGGTTTATCTGAAACCCATCTGGTGCAATTCTTTGTTCCAAGTCAGAAAAGCATGCAAGCTCTGCTGACCTAAAGGTAAACAGTGTGACTAGAAGTAAGGTGCAACATCTCTCAGCCATTCCAATCCAGCACTGAACGCCAAAAGGCTTACTGGGGACCTGCTGGTCTTCAGCCCATCCTGGAAGGCTGAGGAAACCTTGTTCTGATGAGCAGGATGGATGCATGTCTAAGTCGTAACAAGCACCAGCACCCAGGCAGGCAGGAGGAGAGTCAGATTTCCTTACCGTTTATATGGCCTTAGGTTGGTGTCTTGCAACCCTTTCCCAGAATTGTTGACTTCTTGAGTCTCTGGATTTTCTTTCCTGCACTGCCCACTCAGGAAGGGATGTTTGTTTCTAGATAACATAACTTTTTGAATCTCCTGAACCTCCTTTCTCTCTTCAATACTGAGGAAATCTGTTACACAACACTCAAGATTACTGTGCATTGCTAACAGGTCAAGTTGACAACAAAACTTAATCATCACAACGCCCATCTGAATGAGTACATATCTGACTTCTTTCTTTTTTTTTTTTTAAAAAAAATATATTTTATTTATTTATTTTCAAACAGATTGATACAGAGAGACACAGAGAGAATGGGTGCACCAGGGCCTCCAGCCACTGTAAACTAACTTTAGATGCATGTACCATTTTTTGCATCTGGCTTTACGTGGGTACTGGGGAATTGAACCCAGGTTGTTAGGCTTTGCAAACAATTGCCTTAACTGCTGAGCCATCTCTCCAGCCCCTGACTTTCTTTTCTAATGTGAATCAGTGTGTTTTGAAAATATCACCCAGGAACTTTTATATTCTCTGATTGGCCATTGAAATCTTTTAGCATAGATTATCTGATCCTGGCTATGAGAAAAGTCCCTGGAGCTAGTTTAGTTCTTATGTTATGATGGTATAAAAGATAGACTTTAGGCTCTCTCATAATGTTCAATGTTCACTAACTAAGGTAATATAAAATGATAATCTACATACAAATAGGGGAATATTCAGTCCACTGTTATCACAAAAAATACATCGTTTTCAGGTTTCTCTGGTTGTACAAAATTTGGAATGTTATGAAAGACTTTATTGGCTTAACCTGAAGAATGAAGGGCAGGGTAACACTGTCCATGTATGTTTCTACTCTATATCTCTGTTGCTTACTATAAATGAACACATCCAGGTGTCCCAATGCCATTGCTATTTCTTGGTAAAGTAATGAAAGAGTCTATGTTGA
>PVHP010020575.1:0-20671 GCA_004024765.1 Zapus hudsonius | reverse complement strand
GGTAGGCTGGGGCACTGGAGCCAGGCCTGGGGGTCATGGTCCCTTGCTAGCAGCTCAGGAAAAAGCAGCAGATGGTTCAGCTTACAGGCTTTGAATGCCACCTCCTGGCAAAAAGGCTTAGTGCAGCTACTGTTCTGTGCCGGGAGGCTGCTTTAAGTCCAACCTGCCCCAGCCCACTCCTGAGAAAAGGCCTTCTCAGGGGCCTGGGTGGCTTGAGGCAGAGCAGAAGGCACCGTGAAGAGAGGATGAAAGTATGCCCTGTGGTGTCCTCTGGGAGGGGAACTTTTTATCAGCAAAGGTGCATCACTCAGCTGGCTGCACATCTATGTTGATCCTGCTATGGACCAAGCACTGCGCACTGCTGAAGGCATTAGCACTCTAGCGAGAAACGAGAGATTCATAAGGTCAGAGGTGCAGACAGGCCCCCTGATCCCACCTGAGTCAAGGTGAAAAAACAGACCTACGGGGTGAGTAGGAGTAGGGAAGGCTGGGAAGCAGAACCGGGCAGGAGCTGAGTGTCCTGGGACGCACTGAAGTTCCAGCATTTCCTGGGCAGAGAGGAGAGGAGCCCAACATGATGCCATGGTTTAAATTTATCCCAGATGCCTGAAATCTCAGCATCAGGGTGGCAAGCAGGTGAGTGGCTGTGAGTTTAAGGCTAGCCTGGGCTACATAGTGAGATCGTGCCTCATCAAATGAAAAGTTGGGCTAGGGAGATGGCTCAGTGGATAAAGCGCCTGTGGTGCAACTCAGAATGAATACCTTAGTTCAGATCCCCAAACCCACATAAAAACCAGACATAATGGGGCTGGAGAGATGGCTTGGTGTTAAAGGCGCTTGCTTGCAAAGCCTGCTGGCTCCAGGTTTAACTCCCCAGTACCCATGTAAACCAGATGCACAAAGTGATGCATGCATCTGGAGTTTACCTACAACAGTAAGAGAGGCTCTGGTGTGTCCATCTCCTCCTTCCCTCGAAAATAAAAAATATTAAAAACATAAGCCGGGCGCGGTGGTGCACGCCTTTAATCCCAGCACTCGGGAGGCAGAGGTAGGAGGATCACCGTGAGTTCAAGGCCACCCTGAGACTACATAGTGAATTCCAGGTCAGCCTGGACTAGAGCGAGACCCTACCTCAAAAAACCAAAAAAAAAAAAATTAAAAACAGATGCTATGGGAGGGTCCAATAATTCCAGTGTTTCTGGTGAGATGGGAGGCAGAGACAGTAGAACTTCTCAGATGCTTGAGAACAGAACAGTCTCAGACAAGATGGAGGACAAGGACCGACCTGAAAGTTATCTGGCTTCCATATTTTCACCAGACATGCACCATGGCATACCCCCTCTTCCTCCCTATACACACAATGATAAATGTTTTTAATTGAAATTAAGATAGATTTTTTTAAAGTGGACAATACATTTGGGCACCCTCATAGATAAGTCCTAGAAGAGATGACAATCTGATGACTGAGGTTGTAACTCAGAGGCCCTGGGTTCCAACTTAGTACCCCATAAGCAATACGGTAATGGAAACACCACATAAGAAGATCCGCGTGCAGGGCTGATGTGTAGCTCAGTGGTAGAGCATGAATTTAGCGTGTATGATGCGCTCAGTTCAGTCCTGAGCACCAAAAAGAGAAAAACTTATGAGATATAAAAAAAGAAAAATTTATGGAATACAACTAAAGGGAAATTAACAAATTTCCATACTTATTTACAAAAGACAGTTGTTAATAAACTAAATTTCTACCTCAAAAAAAAAAAAAAGAAAGAAAACAGGCGTGGTGGCACACACTTTTAATCCCAGCACTTAGGAGGCAGAGGTAGGAGGATCGTCATGAGTTCGAGGCCAGCTTGAGACAGTGAATTCCAGGTCAGCCTGGGCTAAAGTGGGACATACCACGAAAAACCAAAATAGTAACAGCTGGGCACAGTGGCTCACACCTTTTAATCCTAGCACTCAGGAGGCTAAAATGGGAGGATTGCTGAGTTCCAGGTCAACCTGGACTAGAAAGTGACCCTACCACAGAAAATGAAGGGAAGGAGGAAAGAAGAAAAAACTCAAAATATTGTAATATTAAGTTTAGGTTTATTTATTTGTTGTAATATTAAGTTTAGGGGTTTTGGAGAGGTGTAGGGAGATTGAACCTAGGGTCCTACATAGTAAGTGCTCTGCCACTAAGCCATACCCCACAGCCAAATTGGGGATGTTTCCAAGTATATTTATTGTGAGAGAGAATGGAAGGACTTCTTGCTGCTGCAAACAAACTCCAGACACATGCGCCACTTTGCATCTGGCTTTATATAGGCATTGGGAAATTGAACCCTGGCTGGCAAGCTTTGCAGGCAAGTGCCTTTAACCACTGAGCTATCCAAATATTGGAAATTTTTAAGTGCATATAACTACAGATACTGGAAACTACTTCATGCCACTAAATTTGAAATAACTATTTTCTAGAAGATATCTTACCAGACACACAAGGGAAAACATTCTAAATATACTATATATAATTACTTGAATCCATAAATATCTACTCACCACAAAAAATGCCAAACCCAGATGGTTTTGGGGTTTTTTTTTTTATTTTTTGGTTTTGCTCACAGTGATCCTCTGCCTCCTGAGTTCTGGGAGTAAAGGCATGTGCCACCATGCCAAGTTTGTCTTTTTTTTTTTTTTCAAGCAGAGATAGAAAGGCAGTAGCAGGTGCCTCAGGGCCTCCAGCCCTTGCAAATGATCTCCAGATGCATGGACCACTTTGTGCATCTGGCTGTGTGGTAACTGAGGAATTGAACCCAGGCCTTTAGGCTTTTCAGGCAAGTGCCTTCACTGCTGAGCAGTATCTCCAGTCCCAGATTGTCTTTTATGAAGGGTGAAAATGCAGTCAGATTCTATAGGACTCTAATCCCGTTAGGAAGTTGGATATCCATCTTAAATTTTTATTTGTGCATGTGTTTATGGGCACTCCAGGCCCTCCTGCCACTGCAAATTAACTACAGGCTCATGTGCCACTTTGTGCAACTTGCCTAGGTTGGCAGGCTTTACAAGCAGGTGCCTTTAACTGCTATCTCCCTGCCCATGGACATCCATATTGATGGAGCCACAGAAGGGTTTGAAGTAGGAAAATAACACACTGAACTCTACAGTGTACTCCAAGCACTGTACCACTGGGCTGCATTTCCAGCCCAACTCTGCTTTCAGGATGGTGACTGTTTGCGATGATGCAATTAGGTGGACCAGGGTGGGATTCAGTTAGAAGCCTGGAAGGAAGCTGACAGCCTGGGGAGATGCTTAGGTCTTAGTGATCTAGCTTGGGGAAGGGTGTAAAGAAGATGGTGAGGGGTCGTTTAGGATGAAGCCAGATTTCTGGTTGAGGAACTGTGTGGTGCTGTTAAAGGCCCTGAGAAGCCCAGAGGAGACCAGGTGGAAGATAAGGCATCAAGAGAAGTGTCTTGTAGGTAAACGGACAGAAGGGTCTGGGCTCGGGAAAGAGATCAAGATTTAGGAACCCTAACCCTAACTGCAAGGCCAGCTAACCATATGCACAAGCTCTCCAGGCTACTTTTTCAACTGAAATACTAATAGCTTCCTTCATGTCTACTCCAGGGGAAGCTGGGGATATGAGATCAGTGAAACGAAAAGACTGAATTTTCAAAATCTAAACCAAGATTAAGAGACAGGCCAAGGTTAGTACCAAGCGTGCATGTCCTGTGCCCTCCTCTGCAGCATTTGGAAAACCAAGGACCAGTGTGGAGATGGAGGTGCTGTGGGGACATACTCGTGGGTCGATTCAGTAAAACAATTTATGAGCCAGGCATGGTGGATCACGTTTGTAATCCCACCACTGCAAGGCTGGCCTACAGCTCGGTGGATAGAGTGCCATTCCCACACCACACACAGGTGTGATGATGCAAGCCTGTAATCCTAGCGCTTGGGAGCTGAAGGGAGGATCAAGAAGTTCCAGGTCATTCTTGGCTACTCATGAGTTCAAGGCCAGCCTAGGAGGATACATAAAGTACTATTTTTTAAGTGTCATGAGTTTGAGGCAGCCTGAGCTAACAGTGAAGTTGAGGCAGGCCTAGACTACATAATGAGACCTTGTCTCAAAAAAAAAAAAAAAAAAAAAACTTGGTTTATTGGTGGCACTCTAGAAAATGAAGTAGGAGGATCATTGTGTTTTGAGGCCAGCCTGGGTTAGAGTCCTGCTTCAAAAAATGAAACAAAGGCCAGGTGTGGTAGAGACGGCTCAGTGGTCGAGATGCTTGCTTATAAGCATGGAGGGCCTCTGGCCAGAAACTGCCAAGTTCGACTCTCCAGAACCCAGGTGGCATGCACACCTAGTCTACGGAGGGCAGAGACTGGAACGCTGCTGGGGCTCACTGGACAACAGCTCCCAGTTGAGGGGGTCCCATCTCAAGGAAATATATGGATGAGCAATGACGAGAGGACACCATGTGTGTGTGCAGGTACCTGTGTCCCTCACAGGGCACACACACCTGCACATGCGCATACACTACACAGACAGCAAAAAAGTAATTTATTGACACTCCAAGAGAAAATCAGTTACACTGTGGGGAATTATTTTCCTCAATGTGAGGCTCAGATTTGGGCAGGGGTGGGGATCGGGCCGGAGTTAGTTTCGCACATGCTAGGTGGGTGCCGGCCCTGTCTTGTTTTTCAGGAGCAGCAGTGGTGGGGCCCAGGAGCCGCTGTGCACCAGGGGAAGCCAGACATCCGGGTGGACATGGGGCCCAGATCTATGCCCTGGTTTCTGCAGTCCGTACTCATGACTCCTCTCCAGCCTGCTGGCATAGTTCATGGTGTAGTCAACAAGGTACTGGAGAAGAAATCTTGAACCCTGGATTTCCTGAAAGGACAGTGGAATGGTTTGGATATGAGGTGTCCCCCAACAGGCTCAGGCGTTAAAGGCTCGGAGACAGCAGGGGACACTGAGAGCCACAGAGCAAGGTACCAAAAGAGCAAAGTAATTCTTGGTAATTCTTCTGGAAGATGCAGGCAGCAATGTCTCCCCCTGACCAGCTCAGGGGAATATGAGGAGCAAAATAACCTACCTCTTGGTTCACTTACTCTGTCATTTAACAAGTGAGTTTTGTGCCCCCGTGAGCTGTCAGGTCCTGTGCTCAGGCCAGGGGACTTGAGGGTACGCAGAGACACCAACTGTGCTGGGTAGTGAAGGTGTTATTCATGGTGGGTTGGGGAAGGGTTCCTGGAGAGGGAAGGCTCTTTCTCAGCCTCAGACCTGGGCTCAGATTTGAACCCTGAAGAGAACCTTTCCAAATCTACATAGAATTGACATTTCCCCATGTCTGAGCCCCTCTCTCTCACTAGACTAGCTTCCTGGGGTTAATCCCTAAAGCCCTACAGTGTCTCACTTCAGAGAGGGGTGGGGTTCACACAGAGCCCCAAACAATAAACTACACTTGGACGATGGGGAAAAAAAATAAGAGAAGGCAGACAGGGTGAGGATATGTGGAAGCAGTGGTGGCAGAAAAAAAGAATGTTCCAGTCAGATTGTGAGTTCTATCTCGTCTGTCTGGAGGCAGTGCAGAGTCACTAAGATTCACTTTTCCAGTGAGTTCTGGATATCCAAGAATAGGCAATCAGGACTCAAAGTCATCTATCCATTTGGCCAGGAGAGAAGTTTCCAGGTTCCAGGTTTTTTAGGAAATTCCTAAATCTTGATCTCTTTCCTGGGCCCAGACCCTTCTGTCCATTTACCTACAAGACACCCTTAGAACAAAGCCCTGACAGTTTGGGTGTGCCTGCATTACCAGCACGTAGAAGCCTGACACAGGAGCAGGAGGGCTGCAGCAAACTGTTTTGTTTTTCCAGGTAGGAGGAATTCACTGGGTCCCAGGCTGACCTAGAATTCACTTTGTAGTCTCAGGGTGGCCTTGAACTCACAGCAATCCTCCTACCTCTGCCTCTTGTGTGCTGGGATTAAAGGTATGCACCACCATGTCCTGATGAACTTAATTTTAAAAAAATATTTATTCATTTATTTGCACGTGTGCGTGCATGGGCCTCTCGCTGCAAATGAATGCCAGATGACTGTGCCACTTTTGTGCATCTGGCTTCCGTGGGTGGCTTTAAACCTGGCTGGCAGACTTTGCAAGCAAGCACCTTTAAACACTGAGTCATCTTCTGGACCCCCAAATTTAACTTAAAATATTTTATTTATTCATTTTCAAGCAGAGAGAGAGGAGAGAGAAAGAGTACCAGGGCCATCACATTGTGGGTCTGACCTATATGGGTCCTGGGGAATTGAACCCGGGGCCTTAGGCACTGGAAGCAAGTGCCTTAACTGCTGAGCCATCTCTTTAGCCCCTAAAAAAAATCATATATATGGTTTTCAAGGTAAGATCTCACTCTAATTATGTAGTCTCAGGGTGGCCTCGAATTCACAGCAATCCTACTACCTCTGCCTCCTGAATGCTGGGATTTTTTTTTTCTTTTTAAATATGTTCTCACACTGTAATTCAAAGATCCTATTGTACAACTCAGTTAAATTAAACTATATGCAATCCCAGAAATAGGGAGGGCCTGTTGGCTAGTAGCTGACCAATCACAGCACAGTTCCTAATGAACTGAAATGACACTTTCTTTTTCAATTAAGTTTCCAATTAAACACCCTCTTCACAGACTGAAGCACTTTGTGGTAAGCAGAAGAGGGGCCTCATGCGGCTCAAGAAAGGGAAGGGGCGACCCGGGATACTTAAGAGATGGACACTGCAGGAGGTGCTGGTTTCTTCAGTAGCAAGAGTCATAGGAGTTTGAGGGGGAATTGGGAGGGAGCCCCTGGCCTTGTTTCTTAGAACACAGAAAACAAGTTGAGAGAACAGTCTCGTGCCTCCACTTCCACACCTGCCAGCCAGCCCACAGAAACCACTTACACTGCTTTCCCTTCTGTCCAAGATCACGCTTGTCCATGCCCGCTCCAATTCAATCTCGTCTCCTGTTTCCTCTCTCATTTGCATTATCAAAACTTAAAATATTTTTGGGCTGGAAAGATGGCTCAGCAGTTAAGGTGCTTGCCTGCAAAGCCTGGCAACCCAGGTTCAGTTCCCCAGTACCCACAAAAAGCTAGATGCATAAAGTGACGTGTCTGGAGTTTGTGTACAGTGGCAGGAGGCCCTGATATGAACATTCTCTCTCTTCTCCCCTCTATCTCTGCTTACAAATAATTTTTTTTTTTTTTTTTGGTTTTTCGAGGTAGGGTCTCACTCTAGTCCAGGCTGACCTGGAATTCACTATGTAGTCTCAGAGTGGCCTTGAACTCATGGTGATCCTCCTACCTCTGCCTCCAGAGTGCTGGGACTAAAGGCGTGTGCCACCACGCCCAGCACAAATAAATTTTTTAAATATTTGAGAGTAAGAGAAAGAGGTAGACACAGAGAGAGAATGGGCGCACCAGGACCTCCAGCCACTGCAAAGGAACTCCAGACACATGTGCCACCTTGTGTATCTGGCTTTACGTGGGTACTGGGGAATCGAACTCAAGTCCTGCTTTGCAGAACTTTAACCATTAAGGCATCTCTCCAGCCCACAAATAAATAAATTTTAAGAAAACTTTAAAAAAATTTTTTACCTGTGAGAGAGAATAATTACGGGCAAACCAGGGCCTCCAGTCACTGCCAACAACTCCAGACACACATCACTTTGTGCATCTGCTTTACATGGACACCGGAATCAAACCTGGGCCATCAGGCTTTGCATGTAAGTGCCTTAACCACTGAGCCATCTCTCCAGCACATCAAAACCCTTTTTACTTATTTAATTCCATTCACAAAATACCCCATCTTACAACACAGCCGAACCCCGTGGAGAACACTAAAGGCAGTTGTGTCAAGGTTAGTCAGCACTGCTCTCAATCCTCTATTAGCCTTGACTGACGCGAGGTCTTCCCTTAAAATGTCTGCTGGGCTCCTAAGAGAACTCATTTTTTTTTTTTTTTTTTTTTTTTTTTTTTTTTTTTTTTTTTGGTTTTTCGAGGTAGGGTCTCGCTCTAGTCCAGGCTGACCTGGAATTCACTATGTCGTCTCAGGGTGGCCTTGAACTCACGGCAATCCTCCTACCTCTGCCTCCTGAGTGCTGGGATTAAAGGCGTGCGCCACCACGCCCGGCTGAGAACTCATTTCTTACCTCCCAAGCCCCACCTGCATTCTCCTTCCCTGAGGTCTCTCTAAATATCGGGGTGATGCGGGCCTGCGCTCATTCCATGGTGTATCCAGTCCCGTCGCTCTAACCATCACATATATACCAACTATTTCCAGCTTCAATTTCTTGTTTGGTTTTGCTTTTCGATGTTGCTGGAGATCGTCCCCAGGGCCGCGCGCAGGCTAAGCACACGGAGCCACACACTCCCCTCCGATTCTTCCCCAAGTCCCAACTACCCAACCCAAAAAGGCATCAAAACTTGAACACGCGCCTTTAATCCCAGCACTTGGGAGGTAGAGAGAGGGAGGAGGATCGCTGTGAGTTCGAGGCCAGCCTGAGACCATAGAGTGAGCTCCAGATCAGCCTGGGCTAGAGCGAGACCCTACCTCGAAAAGACACATACATGCATACATACATGCACACACACGTGCATATATACATGCACACACCCGCGCGTGCATACACACATGCATGCACACGGCAGGTGATCGCAGACCCTCCCTGCATCTCTGAGTTCTAACCTGGAAAGTGTACCTTCCTGGTCTCTTCCAGGACCACCCTTCCTCCACAAAGTCTCAGTTACCTCTCTCCTGAACGTCGCTCTGTTCAAACGAGCTCCTCTACGACCCTGCACCGTTTTCGTCTCGGCTCCATGTCTGCCTGCCCCCTAAACAGCACCTACCAGGTAGGCGGCCCGGGGGCCGAGGCTTGGCTCTGCACACCGTGCACGGCCATCGCACGGTGTAGCGGGTCCACCCCGACCTCCGTCTCGAACACGGAGACTTCCTACCTAGAACGCGCGAGCATGCGCAGCGTGGAGACCTTGGGCACCCCAAACACAACGTCCCTCGGTTAGAAGACTAGCCGCACCGAGTCCGCCCGGCCCTCAGCGGTCGGGAAGGGAGGGGTTGGTGACGTCATCTCCCTGCGCCGGCCCTCCCGGCCCGCGACGCGACGCGCCGGCGGCTGGCGCAGCCCTCCGCTCGCCCGGCCTCCCCCTCCCTGGCCCGGCGCTCTGGTTCCGCCATGGAATCCAACAAGGATGAAGCCGAGCGCTGTATCAGCATCGCCCTCAAGGCCATCCAGAGCAACCAGCCCGACCGGGCGCTCCGCTTCCTGGAGAAGGCGCAGCGGCTGTACCCGACGCCGCGGGTTCGCGGTGAGTGAGAGGAGCCGGAGAGACGGAGGGGGATATTCGACCCGATGGGGGGAATACGGGAACGGACCGACGGGAGCGGTTGGAGGGGGAGGGGGAGGGCTGGCGAGGCGCGGCTACGCCTGCGCACTTGGGGGGCGCGGTGCCTGCTGGGAGTTGTAGTCTTTGGGTCCCGCGCCTCTGTGGGAGGCTGCACACCTGGAGACCCCGGCGGCCCGCGTGGGCGGGCTTTCTCGGGGCTGGCGGAATCCTCTAGAATTTGAGGGTTCTCAGAAGTAGACTCGATAGAGCGAACCAGGCAGAGGGAACCCTCTCGGATGCGGCCTCGAACTACTTTTCCCAAGAGGCTATTCGGTGGCCCAGGGCCAGTTGCCGGCCTGGGAAATGTTATAGTTCAGGAAAATAAACATACCTCTACTCAGGGGGAGAATGGGTTCTGGAGAGGGAAAGACTTTGGACTTGGAGCTTTCTGGAAAGAAAGGCACCTCGGTATCTTTATTCACGCGTTCCTGTCCAGACCAGGGATTACCCCTCCGAGAAAATAATAATAATAAAAGATCCTGCTTTGTTAATACCCCCTCTACTCCCATCACCTCGGACACCCTGTCCAGAGACCTGTCCTCCTGCAGCCTCTTCACCGCCCATGAGATTGGGGGGGCATGGCTTGTTGCATGCTCCAGCCCAGCTGTCTCCCCACCTTCGCCTCCAGCAGGTGAATGGCCCAGGACTGAAGGCTCCCAAGCCAGAGAGAATGGGGTCCCGTCGCCTCCGCTTTACCCAGTAAAAGCCTCCTCTTTTTTGTTTCTGTAATCTAAGTTTCCAAAGGAATTTTTAAAATACCATCCTGGAAGGAGGAAGGCACGGGGTTCGTGCCTATGATTATCACTTAGTAAACTGTGACCTGTAAGAGGTATTTTGAGAGTGAGGAGTCCCACGGCTCATCAGGACTGCTCCTGTGTGACATATCTGAGCCTGGTTTCCTCATCTGGAGGCTTAGGGAGTTGGTACAGATAATGTGAGTAACAAGAATACCCACAGGGCTTCACCTGTGCTCTGCTCCCATCAGGGGCAGAGCAAGATTGTTATCTCTGTTCTGCAGATGTGGAAATATCCCAGTGATAAGGAAAGCTCTGGGACCCCATCAGTGTGTACTAAGAGAATGAAATAAAGAGTAGTTGTTAGCCTCTTCACCTTCCCCAGCTACATTATTTAGTGGAGAGATAGAGGAATGCTGGCCTGGGCTCCTGAACTTTCCTCCCTCCTGACTCTGCGTTGATCTTTGGCCTATTGGCTTCCTCTTGGAGAGGGTTACATTTGCCAGGACTGCTGAGGTAACCTGCTCAAGGTGCTTCCTTATGAAATAATTCCCTCTCCGTAAATGGGGAGCATGGTGGGGTACAAACCCTCCAGCTGTCAAGAGTTCCGTGTCTCGGGGCACAGGAGATGGGGTGGTAGCAACAGGGTATGTTGCTGTGAGGCATGGCATCAGGGGTCCTGTGTCAGTTCAGGACCCTGGGTGGGGGTCCTGCCTGGGGCTGTGTCATATTTCTGTTCTGGAAAGAATATGCGCCTCGCCTACATAACCCTCACTGGCAGGAACTACCTGCTCCTCTATATTAAGCTGCCAAGGAATGGAGGTTAGTTTAGGCTGGATGGGGAAATCTTGGTTAAACAATGTTAGGTGGTTATCTACACTGACTGCTTTGGGTTTGAGTTCTTTCCAGGTGTTCATTCAGCACAACAAGTGGTTGCCAGGCCTGGTGGTGCATGTTTATAATCTTAGCCCTGAGGAGGCCAGGTCAGGAAGACGCCAGGAGCTCAAGTCCAGCCTGGCCTACATAGTGAGTTCCAGGCCAGCCAGAGCTACCTAGCAAGTCCCTATCTCAGGGGGAAAAAAATCAACACTACAACAGATTTTTCTTGCTGCTCTGTTTCATTGGCAAAATCCTCAAAGGCAAATTTAGGGACTGAGGATATAGCTCAGCAAGGATCCTTGGGTTTGATCCCCAGCACCACATGAACCAATCAGGTTTGGAGGTGTATCCTTGTAATCCCAGCACTTGGAAGGTAGAGGCAGGAGGATCAAAAGTTCAGAGTCAGACCAGGTGTGGTGGCCCATGTCTTTAGTCCTAGTACTTGGGAAACCAGGTAAGAGGATCACCAGGAGTTTGAGGCCTGTCTGAGACTATGTAGTGAATTCCAGGTCAGCCTAGGCTAGAGTGAGACCCTACCTCAAAAAAAAAAAAAAAAAAGTTTAGGGCTGGGGTGATGGCTCAGCAGTTAAGGCGCTTCCCTGCAACACCTAACGGCCTGAGTTTGATTCCTCAGTGCCCTGGTGGAGCCAGGTGCACAAAGTGGCACATGCATCTGGAGTCCGTTTGCAGAGGTTGGAGGCCCTGGCATACTCATTCTCTCTGTTTATCTTCTATCTCTCACTGCTTGCGAATAAATTAATTAATCAATTTTTTAAAAAAGTTCAGTCATCTTTAGCTGCATATAGAATTCAAGGCCAGCCTAGGATATATGAAACCCTGTCTCCAAAAAAAGAAAAAGAACTGGAAGCTGAGAACAGGGGCAGGGGCGATCTTCACATGGCAGAGACAGGAATTTTTTAGCCTGTGCTACTTATGGAGACTCAATCAAGTAAAATAAAAATTTATTTTAAAAAAGAGGCAAACTTACAGAAAGAAAAAACATTATAAGGCAGAAAATAGCAGTGTGTGTATCTCTCTGCTTAAAAATGAATAAATAAAAAAAAAATTTTTTTTTTTTGGTTTTTCGAGGTAGGGTCTCACTCTAGCCCAGGCTGACCTGGAATTCACTATGTAGTCTCAGGGTGGCCTCGAACTCATGGTGATCCTCCTATCTCTGCCTCCCGAGTGCTGGGATTAAAGGCGTGCACCACCACGCCCGGCTAAATAAAATATTTTTAAAAAGTAAAAAGTGTAGAAGAAAGTGTGAAAAAGAGAAAGGGAAGAGAGTGAAGACAGACGCCCAGTTAGGAACCATGATGCTGGATAGGTTAGAAGTCGAGTTATGAGGGTCTGACAGGGTCACAGGCGAGGAGGTTCCAAGCCTGTGAGAGGTGCCGAGAATTAGATGACAGGGAAAAGGCTGAGTTGCAGAGCCAGGTGAGAAGCGGCAGAGTGGGAGGTGCCGTGGGACATCCCAATGGAGCAGCAGCTGAGAGCTCAGGAGAAGCTCAGGTTCCACATGAAAGGTTGCTGTCACCCGTTGAGCTGGGCACAGCTGAGCTCACCGTGGGAAAGGGTTGGACCTAGACAGAGGCAGGAGAGGCCACCCCGGAGAGGACAGAGCTGTAGCCAGGGATGTGGTGTCAGGCACTGTGAGATGCGGCAGCCACCTTGAGGGACCAGAGTTGAAATCTGAGAAAGTGGTTCAGTGGGTAAGTCCTTGCATGCAAGCCTGAGGACCTGCGTTCACATCTCCAGACTCCATACCAGAGCCAGAAGCTACAGTGGGCCTCTCTAATCCCAGCATGCTGACAACTCCATGGGAGACAGACACAGGAGAATTTTCTGAAGCTCACAGACTAGCTAGCCTATTGGTTTGGCTGGTCCCAAACAAGGTGGAAGGCAAGGACTGACACCTAGAGGTTCTCCTATGACGTCAACATGCATGCATGCCACACACGCCCTTTCTCTGTCATCTATCTATCTGTCTGTCCGTCTATCTATCACACACATACACACACATGAAGAGCTGAGAGGGAGAGAGACAGGAAGATTTCTGGGGCTCACTGGTCAGCCCATCTAACTAAAAAATGGTGAGCAGATTCCATGTGCATGCCCATGGGGTGTGCACCTCTGCACGTACCTGCATGCACCATGACATGCACACACAAAAAGAAGGGAAGGGAGAAGGAACAAGTGAGGAGTGGCTCAGAGCAGCCAGCACGATGTTGGTCTTCTCCATGAAACTCCAGCTATGGAGGCACCAAAGCTGGACTTGCAGGGCAGTGACAGGGCAAGGTACAGGTGATGGAGCCAGTGTGTTGTTTTCTGGACATTCTGTCAAGTAGCTGTCTGCTTGCTGGTCCTTGGCCTTGATGCTTAGTGAAAATGGGAGAAGGAGCTGGGCTTGATGGCACATAGCAGAACTCGCAGCACTGGAAGGCAGAGATAGAAGGATCATAAGCTCCAGATCAGCCTAAGCTACATAGTGAACCTAACCTCAAGCAAACCAAAAGATAGACAGTACCAGGCTTTCTAGGAGCTCATGAGAACACCTCTAAGCCTCAGTTTCCCTAGCAAAGAGAGGGGTGACCATAATGATCTCTAAGGGTGCTTGCAGCTTGGGCTACCTGAGGTTCCATGAAGTTCCTGACTATGGGGTCTGGGCAAAGTTGAAGGACATGGGAGGGCAGGAAGGTTGGCTGCTGAGGGATTTTGGCTTTCAGGTTGTAGGGATGAGAGATAATTAAAGTGCCGATGAAGTCCAGAGTGAGGTTTTCTAGTTAAGTCAGTCCACTTTCATGACCCCCATTGTACCCCTAAACTCTGCCATTCACCTTATTTTATGGAATCTTATGTGCCTTTCCAAGCAGCCCTTGGAGGGCAGGGGTCATGTCTTCCCTGAGGAGCAGAGCCCCCTCCCCCAACTGCCTGATTCCATCCCAGACTCTTTCCTGGGCTCACTGTGGCATTTGCTAGTGGTGCCTAGCCCTGTGCATATTCTCCCTTCCCCCTCCCTCCCCTCCCACCTCCTTCAGGAGGGAGATGCAGTTTTGTTTAGAGCAGCTAATTAACTGGCCAATTGACCCTGTTAGCAAGTGGTGTGGCCGGGTCTGAACCAGCCGGGCATCTGGCTCCAGAGTGGGTATGAGGAAGGGCAGTCCTGGTGTCTGTAAACCTTCCACCTGCCCCTCAGCTGATCTCCCCCACCCACTTTTTTTGTTTGTTTGTTTTTTGTTTTTTGTTTTTTGAGGTAAGGTCTCATGTAAGTAGTTTCTGTATTAAACCTTTCTCAAATTATCCAATGAAAGTGTGTCTCTCCCCACCCCATATTTGACAGTAATTAGATGCATTGCAAGAGCCAGTCTTGTGATGGTACCCCATTTCCCTCCTCCCTGTCCCCAACCCGCTGGGGGCCCTCCTCAGTGGGCTTGCTGGACCAGTCCATGGGGTAGGGGATTATGTATGGTATGAGAGGTAGCCAGTTTTTTTTTTCTTTGTGTGTTGTTGCTGGGGGGGGGCGCCATGTCTCTGGATATTCTCCCCCACCATGGCTTTTACAATCTTCCCGCCCTCTTCTGCTCAGTTCCCTTAGTCATGGTGGGTGAGTTTTAAGTCTGTTTTACTGTTGAGTTCTTAAGAGTCTCTGGACTTCTGCTTTGGGTTTTGTTGGGTATCGTTGGTGCCTGTCTTTTCTCAGGTTATCTGACTTGCTGTGGAGATAGGTCTCTTGCTCATCTCACCACTTCCTCAAAGTTTCCTATGGGCTCTGTATCATAAGTTAGGGGTGGCTCATCTCCTGCCTGGGTGACAGGCAGCATCACAGGTTCTGTTGGTGGGATTGGGTCGTCTGCCCAGGAGAGGTGGGCAGCTGGAGGCACAAGCAGAAGGAAGGGGTCGCAAGTCCTGTGGAGAGGCCTGCCTGCCCCTGAGAGGTGCCCCTTTTTTTGTTTGTTTGCTTGCTTAGCTGATTGATTAGTTAGTTTTCACCCTTCTTTTTTTTTTTTCCAAATTATTTTTGGAGCTGGGAGTGGTGGTGCACACCTTTAATCCCAGCACTCAGAGGCAGAGGTTGGAGGGTTGTGAGTTTGAGGCCAGCCTGAGACTAGATGGTGAATTCTAGGTCAGCCTGGGCTAGAGTGAGACCCTACCTCGAAAAACAAAATTTAAAAACCCCAATTATTTATTTTTGAAGAGATGGAGTCTCTGTATGGTGCCCAGGTTGTTGTTAAACTCCTGTCACCTTCAGGCCTCAGCCTCGCAAGCAGCTGGGACCACAGACTGGTGCCTCCGCCCCAGCTGGTTCCCAGGTTAGCATCAGCTGTGCTTTCGCTTAACTCTTTCGTGTCACAGGGATGTAATGATGAGTAAGAGTGAGGTAGGCATGGGCCTGTTGTGAGCATGCAGGCCCCAGGATAGATCACTTGCCAGCAACCAGAAGGCTTCAGTTCTCCAGCCAAGCAAAGACCTTCTGCAGGACCCGGAGTATCCAACACATTCTCCTCTGCACTCTCTTCTTTGGGGCAGGCAAACTAGAGTGACTGAGCTTCCAGAATACTCCTTGGGAAGTACTGGAGAGAGCCCGCACACAATTGGATGGCTGGTGATGTTGCTCTTAGGATATGCACGACAAGCTCAGCCTGGGCCAGAGAAAACTTCCAGAGAAATGAAAACAAGCACCTTCTTTAAAAGCCATAGGGATGGGGCTGGAGAGATAGCTCAGCAGTTACAGGCACAAAATGACACATGCATCTAGAGTTTGTTTGCAGAGGCAGGAGGACCTGGTGTGCCCATTCTCATTCTAAATAAATAAATAAAAATATTTTTTAAAAGTCATAGGGAAGCTGGGCATGGTGACACACAGACAGAGGTAGGAGGATCACCACGAGTTCAGGATCACCCTAAGACTACGTAGTGAATTCCAGGTCAGCCTGGGCTAGAGCGAGACCCCACCTCAAAAAAACAAAAAGCTTTAGGGAGCCTGAAAACCAGCTGTTGTCTGTGACTTCAGGATCAGCCTCCATGTCTTCTGGTTTCTTCCTTCACCACCCCCTGGTGCCTCCCGTGGTGCTGCTGGGTGGGGGCTGAAATTTGGCTTCCTAAGTCTTGGCATGAACCACCTCCCAGCCCCAGCCCATAGGTTGCCTTCCCTCCCTGGCTATCCTGTTCCTATGACCAGTTCATCACCCAGAACATTGAGCAGCTTCTCCACTTGAACTTGACTCTGCACTAGTCTTGCTGTCACATGTCTGCGCACATCTTGTTTCATGCTCGTACCATTACTGTGAGGAAACTGAGGTCCAGACCTGTGTCACACATCAGCCAGGGTCATACCGCTGCTACTAAATGGCGGAGCTTCCAATTGAATCTGATCTTGTGAATTTTGCATCTCTTGCCGCCCCTGTCAGACCAAGTTGTCTGGGCTAGCAGCAAAGTGAAGGGCAGGGACCTCGAGCTGGACATCCTGGGGTTCAAATGTGCCTCTGCCACCAAGCAGCTGTGTGACACTAGGCAGCAGTGTGGGCACAGCGCCTCTTTCCTGTAGTGGAGTAGGTGATGCCAGCTACCACCTGAGGCTGCTGTCACGATTGAATGAGAGAGCTTGTACCCATGCCTGCCTGACATAGTGCACACTCAGTAATAGAATCAGCTATTCCCCATGGGCATGGTGGCCACATGGGCCACCATCACAGCACTCAAAGAGGATCAGAGGCCTGCAAGGTGGAGGCCAGCCTTAACTACATCGCAAGACCCTGTCTCCAAAAATGCAAGTATTGTTTGGTGGCCCAGGTTGGTCTTGAACCTGAAATCCTTCTGCTTCAGCCTCCCAAGTGCTGGGATCTACAGACACATCAACCCCTCAGGGTCAGACACACAACCCCCCTTTCTTGTGGCACAAACTCTGCTGCCTGCTCTGGTCTAGACTGCATGGTGGGGTGTATCTGCTCTGAGGCAGCTGGGCTCAAGGTGCAGTGGTCCTCCTGAGCCCAGAGCTCTTCCTAGCAAGCCTGCTCCATCCCTAGCGTGAGCCTCAAATATATTGTGGTGGAAGACATCTGGTGGTCAGCACCTGAGAAGGAGGCTGGCCCTGCTTGGGGTCGTGCCATTGTTTCCTAAGCAAAGAAGTGCCCCGTGTCCACTAAGGGTCTCCCGGGTATGTGGTTTCCTAGGGCCTGTTAGCAGATTTGAGATTTACTACTCTGAGCAGGGGCTTGCCAGGGATTTGAACCACTGAGTTAGCAAGAACCAAAGACTTGGATTTGAATCCCCATGACCTTGTCTTCAGGTGACAGTGAAACACTGAAGTAGAGCATTGACATGACCAGCCGCAGAGTGCTTGCCCTGGGTGGACTCAGTCCCCAATACCACAAAAACAAGAAGAAAACTGTCCCACACCCCCTGGTACTCTGGGCGAACGTACTTCCACTCTTCCTCTTCACAGACTCTGCCATCTCTGCACTCAGTAGAGGATGGATGTTGAACATAATGCTTTGGGTTTGAAAAATCTGAAGAGTAAACTGGAAAGATGGCACAGCAATCAAAGGCGCTTGCTCGCAAAGCCTGCCAGCCCAGGTTCAGTTCCCTAGCTGCTCATGGAAAGCCAGATACAGAAAGTGGAACATCTGTCTGGTGTTCATTTGTAGTGGCAGGGAGCCCTGGTTCACCCATAGACATACATACACACACACACACAAATAAATTAAAAATCTGAAGGGTAGCTGGGTGTGATGGTGCATGCCTTTAAGCCCAGCATTTGGGAGACAGAGGTAAGGGAATCACTGTGAGTTCAAGGCCACTCTTGAGACTACAGAGTGAATTCCAGGTCAGCCTGGGCTAGAGTGACACCCTACCTCAAAAAACCAAAAAAAAAAAAAAAAAAAAAAAAGAACCCTATCTTGAAAGAAGGAAGGAAAGAAGGGAGGGAGATCTGAAGGGGTAGTTGACTGTTGCAGAGTGATTGTCCAGGTTTGATCCCCAGCACTGCAAAAAAATAAAATAAGAAAAATATAAAATGACAAGATGGATGTGAGTACGATGGCTTTCATTTGGAATACTAGTGCTCAGGAGACAGGCAGGAGGACTAGGAATTCAGTGTTCTGCTTAGCTGAATATGGTGGCACATCCCTTTAATCCCAGATCTCAGGAGGCTGAGGTAGAAGGATCACCATGAGTTTGAGGCCAGCCTGGGCTACATAGAGCCTGGGCTAGAGTGAGACTCTGCCTCAAAGCTTCCCTCCCCCACAAAAGGAAGATCATTCTTGGTGATATAGTGAGTTCAAGGCCAGCCTGGGCTATGTGAGATCCTCTCAAAGAGGACCCCCCCCCAAGCTGGTCGTGGTGGCGCATGCCTTTAATCCCAGCACTCAGGAGGCAGAGGTAGGAGGATTGCCTTGAGTTCAAGGCCACTCTGAGACTACATAGTGAATTCCAGGTCAGCCTAGACTAGAGTGAGACCCTACTAGAGAGAGATTCCCCCCAAAAATATTTTTAATGGCCTATGGGTTTTTTGGTTTTGTTTTTTATTTGGTTGGTTTTTGATTTTTCAAGGTAGGGTTGCTGTCAACCTGACTTTTTTAGAAATCTTGGGTGGGCTTCTGAGTATATTCACAGGAAGGCAGCCCTTTCAGTAGGGGGCAGGATATAAGGAAGCTGGGGGGGGGAGCTAGAAACAAATATCCCTTCCTGGGAGGGCCCTGTAGGAAGGAAATTCCAGAGATTCAGGGAGTCAACAAGTCTGGGAAAGGGTTACAAGACCCCGCCCTAAGGCTATATAAAGAGGGAGAAAAATCTCTCATTCCCCCCCCCCCTGCCTGTTTTGTTGGTGTGTATATGGTGTTGGTGATGGTTCTCTCTGTGCTTGGACCTGTGAAAGGGGGCCAGCCTCTTTCTCCATTATGGAAATTCCCCTGGATCCATAGCTTCAATAAATCCTTTCTTCCCATAAACTGTGTCTGGTTTGGAGATTCATCCCAGGGGCATGTGAGCTATGACAGTCTTGCTCTAGCCCAGGCTGACCTGGAATTCACTATGTAGTCTCAGGGTGGCCTTGAACTCATAGCAGTCCTCCCAAGAGCTGGGATTAAAGGTGTGTACTATCTCACCCAGCTAAGCAGAACACTGAATTCCTGGTCCTCGTGCCTCTGGCTCCTGAGCACTAGTATCACAAATGTGGGCCATCATACTCACATCCATTTTGTCATTTTATTTTACTGTCCTTGTTAACACAACTATATAATTTTAAAAGATGGTAATTTTATATTCTTTACTACAATAAAGAAAAAACTATAGCATTCTCAAGTAAGTGGCAAAATACTGTTAAATCTAAACTGAGCACAGTGAACCATTTATAACTCTGATATACTGTGTTAATAAACATTTTTCTAAAAACTAAGAATCATTAAACTTAACTTACTGTCAACTTAGTATTAGTTTTATACTAATAATACTATTAAATCATTTTAAAGACCCAGCATAACAACAGGAGATCATGCAGGATCCTGAATATTTTAGATATTCAAAATGTGTCACACAGCTAATGTAGAATACTAGTTAGGCTTCATGCTGGGTGTGGTGGTAAAGCCTGTAATCCCGGCATGTGGCAGGACGTCAGGGAGCTCAAGGCTATTCAGGTCATTCTGGACTACATAGAATTCCAGACCAGTCTGCATGAGACCATGTTTCAAAACCAATAGGGCTGGAGAGATGGCTCAGTGGTTAAAGGTGCTTGCTTGCAAAGCCTGATGGCCCGGGTTCAATTCCCCAATACCCACATAAAGCCAAATACACAAAGTGGCACACGACACTTTGTTTGCATTGGCAAGAGGCCCTGATACACCCATTCTCTCTCTCTCCTCTTTCTCTCCCTCCCTCCCCCTCTTTCTGTCTGCTTGCAAATAAATAATTAAAACTTTTTTTTTAATGTGCACTTGGGGGCTGGGAAGATAACCTCAATGTAAAGGCTCTTGCTTGCAAATCCTGATGGTCCAGGTTGAGTTCCCCAGTATTTATGTAAAGCCATCCGCATAAAATAGAGTTTGTTTACAATGGCATGCCCATTCCCTCTTTCCTTCCTGCCTTCCTTCCTGCCTTCCTTCCTTTTTTCTTTTTCTTTTTCCCTTCCTTTTTTCTTTTCTTTCTTTCCCCTCTTTCTGCTTGCAAATAAGTAAATAATAAACTCCTTTTTAAAAAAATGTGGGATGGAGAGATGGCTCTGTGGTTAAGGCACTTCCTGCAGAGCCTAACAACCCAGGTTTGATTCCTCATTACCCACATAAAGCCAGATGCACAAAGTGGTGCATGCATGTGGAGTTCATTTGCAGTGGCTGCAGGCCCCAGCACACCCAACACTCTCTCTCTCTCTCTCTCTCTCTCTCTCTCTCTCTCTCTCTCTCTCAAATAAATAAAAAGTTTTTTGAATGTGAAGTTTAGGGTTGAGGAGGTGGTTCATTGGTTTAAAAGCACTTGCTTACAAAGTCTGATGGCCTCGGGTCCAATTCCCCAGTGCCCACATAAAGCCAGACACACAAGGTGACATATGTATTGAGTGTGTTTGTAGCACTAGAGACCCCAGCATGCCCATTCTCTTCCTCCTTCCCTTCCGCCTATCTCTAGCAAAAACATAAAAATATAATTTTTTTAAGTGAGGGGG
>PVHP010020574.1:0-30375 GCA_004024765.1 Zapus hudsonius | reverse complement strand
ATCCAGCCTCCACATTGAGGGTGGGGTGCCACTGTAAGACCCACTCACTGAGGGCATCACTATAAGACACTCTGTGAAATCTTCAGTAATTTTCACATGAAGCTAAATTCATTTTGTGTATGTGTTTTAAGTGCATGTAGTTTGTGTGGGTGCACACACGCGTGTCTGTGGAGGCCACAGGAAGACAATGGTGTCCTCCATTATTACTCTTCCACTTTATTTCCTTGACTCAGGAGCTCTCACTGAACCTGGATGGACCTCACCATTTTTTTTTCAGTTAGAATGGCTGACCAGAGCACCCCAGTGGATCCTCCTGTTTCCCCTTGTTCCCCAAGAGCTCTGGTTGCTGGAGGGTGTGCTCACTTGGGCCTAATTGCATGGGTGCTGGGAGTGATCTCTGTTGGTTTTCCTTGAGCAGCAAGAGCTCTGAGCCATCTCCCCAGGCCCCGAAGCTAAGTTCAAAGGACCAAATTCCATTCAGGAACTTCTTAGGAAGATAGGCGAGTGCACGCTGTGAGTGGCTTCTGTTTAAATGTTTACATGTCATAATCATTGCCACTCACGTGGTCGTGAAAGATGGCCATGAAATAATGCTGCCTTACAAAACGATTACAAAACAGTATACATATTATGATCCCCACTTAGGAAGACAAAAACACACACACAGAAAATACATGCCAAAAATAATCATCAGGCATTTATGGATTGTTAAATTGTTAAATCCATAAATACTTTTAACTTAAAAGTTTTAATTCTATCCTTAGTATAATTAGGATACATGATTTTCATAATCATGAAATGAGGGTATTTTTATTTTTGCATAGAAAAAAATGAACTAACAACTTTTTATATTTAAAATAGCTGATTTAAAAATACTTATTTATTAGAGAGAGAGGGAAGGAGAGAGAGAGGAAGAGAGAGAGAGAGAATAAATGGACTCTCCAGGGACTCTGCACTGCCACTCCTAAGGAACTCCAGCTATATGTCCTACTTTGTGCATCAAACCCAGGCTGTTAGGCTTTGCAAGCAAGTGCCTTTAACTGATGAGCTATTACTCCAGTCCCTAAAATAGCTAATATGTTCTATTATACAAGCTTAATGCTTTCCTATACACTGACTATATAACCATACATCTATATAACAATGCATACTTCAACGGCAGAGTGAGGATAGCTCCAATACATATAGTTCCATTCATTAATACATTCCATTATTATTTCCTTTCCTACATCATATATTTCTCAGTGGTTAAACCATGTGCCATTGTTTTGTCCTCACTCTTCATTATTACCAGAAGACACCAAAACTTTTATTGGAAGCCAGGCTTGGTAACACACGTCTTTAGTCCCAGCACTCGGGAGGTTGAGGTAGGAGGATTGCTGTGACCTAGAGGTCAGCCTGAACTAGAGTGAAACTCTGTCTTGAACCCCTCCCTCTCAAGAAAAGATTTTGGAGGACGAAAGCCTATAATCATATAATCATGGCTTATCCTTCCAAAAAGAAGAAAAAGAAGATGAAATAAAAAGAAGATAATATTTCCAGATTCTTCAAAAATATTAAGAAAATCACTTACTGTCATTGCATTTCCAATAGTATATTCTTTTGATATCACTAGAGTGGATCCATACCAGAAGGCCAGTGCATATGATGCATATATTAACAGGAAGGCAATGCCCATGGAAATGTTTGCTGAGATAGCTTTTTTAATTCCAATTTTTTTAGCATTTTCTAAATGTTTCTGATACCTACCAGAAAATGAAGGTGAAATGTTATAATAATAACAATTTCTAACCTGAGCCATACTCACCTCCTATCTGGCTGAAGGTTTAAGGGCCAAAGCCATCAAATAATAAGCCTCTGGTGAGACCCAGCTTCCTGGGAATTCACCCAGCTCTAGAGCAGTGCCCATCAGAACAGATCTCAGCCTGCTCTTTATTGGTTAGGACCCAACTCCCTTGGCCCTACCAGGCCAACCACAATCCCTGTGTCTGTTCCAGAACCAAAGTCTCACCCACGCTGACATAGAACTTGGATGTTTCCTCCATAACTAATATCACCACCCAGGTTTAAGGTGGAAGAAGAGAAATGAAGCCAGCCAGGAATGGCTGTTCTGGTCTCTTTCTTTAATGGTTAGACTCTTAGCTCAGGTTCATTTCTTTTCTCTACAGAAAAGAAAAATTTCCCTCAATTGCATTACTGATGAGAAACCAAAATTCACGTGTTCTTTTATATGATCCAGGGAGTTTCTTGCTTTGATCTTTTAAAGTCAGGCTGATATTCAACTATCAAGCTAGGTATAAGGTTATAAAGTGGTCAGTGTAAGAGATATCTTTCTCAGTTTTTATGTGTTAGTTTCATTATCTGAAGAAATGGAGGAAAGTACTAAATAATGCCTGCTTAGTGAGATATGAGGCTAATCAATCATATAAAATGTAGTTAGTATACTGCTTGCCACACAGTTGGTAAGCCTGATAATTCCATAATCACTATGATTGTATTAGAATATCACCTCTTCCAAAATTTTGCTTGTTCCATTACTATCTTATTCTTGAATAGCAATTTAAGTTCATGTTATTAGCTTCAAATTATGTAGGTAAAGATCTTTAGAATGGTCCTTGTTAAATAACAATTTTTTTCATCAAGTTAAATTGCCTATTCTGCCAGGCTAGATCCAGGGAGTGTCTAAATTTCAACTAGACTTCCTGAATTTGGAAAAAAAATTCCAATGGTTTTACAATAAAACACTGAGAGGGTATAATACAAATGAAGGTATTTCTTCTTTTTTTTTTACACCAACCCCCAGCAACACCACTATTTTTGACATGAGACATAGAAATTCATTAGCTTTTTTTTTAAAAAAATGTATGCTGCCACCAAAAAGAAAACCCACCCAAAGCCTTGTCTCCTTAATGACTTAAGCACCCCTTTCTTCTGAGTACTTTCCTCCATGGTGAGCAGAGAAGGGAGGCAGCCAGCAGGCCACATCCAGCACTGTGACTGCTGCGAGGCGAAGGCCTCCAAGTCATGTAGCAAGATGGATGTCAGCCCCAACGGGACACAGTGCTCCAGGGAGAGTGGCAGACATGCTGTGATTACCTTCGCTTAGGTGGCTTGCTTACCACGGCTAGTGGAGCGGCATGATTACACTGACATCCTGGGGTCCACCTGAGGGTTAGTGTGGTCTGTGTGGACTATTGTGTACAGGAAGCAGGCAGTGAGAGAGAAAAAAGCAAGAGGTTAGAGAACCAGTTACATGTTGGGTTGGAAGTGGGGTTAAGGAATAGAAAATGAAATGGAAGGGATTGGGGAAGCTCTGCTTGCATTACTGAAGAATTTGTAGGAAACTTCCTGGGGCTTTTGACTTCAAAGAGCTGTGGCTATCACACATCACATTGAATAAAGAAGATATGTATGTAAAATCATATTTGAACTATTTTCAAGGAATATATTTTAATGAGAATTTTAATGCTTCACATTTAAATAAAACAGGTCTTACATGAATGTTTAGGTATTCCCAAACTCATCAAATTGTACATAAAATTGTACAATTTGTACAAAAATGTAATCACTTTACATAGAAATTATTTCTCAGTAAAAATTTTGTTTTCTGCCATGGTTTGAAGCAATTACACAGTCTCTTAAGCACAGGGCCAGAGAGCAGGACTTGTGACATGTCTCCAGATGCTAGGGTTACAAAGCTTCTAGGAGACCATTAAAGCAGACAACCAGAGGTGAGGTGGGAAGCTCTGCCTTGCTCTTATGGAGGTCCCACATGAACCCACAGAAAATCCTGACTGTAACTAATAGATCCACATCTTGAGTTTTTTCTCTTCTTATATGACCTGTCATAAAGGGAGTGAAAAAAATTTTAAATATGTTGATAATTGTGCCTTCCTATAATTATCTGCAGCCTTATTTCCTTTGCAGCCCAACATATCTTGTGCATTTGCAAACATTATTCCAAGAAGTAAGGTCCTAGGCATAACCATGGCCACTGATGGAATCTGTGGAACACAACAAGGTTGAGAACCCGGGACTTGAGCCTGACATAAAGCCACAGCCAGCAGCAAGGGTGCCTGTATTATGTGTGTGTGTGGGGGTGCAGAGTTGACTTTAGGAAAGAGAGTAATAAACACACACCACCAAAGAATGAACAACACAACGGAAAGGTGGGCAAAGCACCTTCCTGACCTTTGCAGTTCTTTGTTCTGGCCCCCGAAAGCTATCACGGTCCTGATGGCCCCCAGAGCCTCTTCTGCCACGGCACCTGCTTTTGCATATGCAGCTAGTTCTTTGTCACTAAATGCAGAGAGTATCTGTTCAGAAGAGAAACAGTCATGACTTTTGCAGTCTGGACAACTCTTCATTGTACATTTTCTTCCCAAACTCTGTGTTTTACAAACATGTAGCAAAAAGGACTGCTCTAGAAGCAGTTGCTGCTTTGACCCTCTATAGAGACCAGATTGAACTACCTGCCTTTCTGAGTAGTGAGCTGTCAGGAAAAGGACAGCCAGGCTCTAGATAGAGCATTTGGGAATGTATCAGATTCTATACGTTTGATAACTCCTCCGTTAACTGTAAGGTAAGCTACATAAAGCCTCGCATTGTAGAAGCCTTTGCCCTGCCTTCCCTTTCTAGCTGTTCAAACCTTCCATTACTATGCAAGTAACACTTCCAGGCTCATCACTGGGTATTCTACTGGGTAACAGGATGCTAAACAAGACAGGTCAGGAGGGACTGGAGAGATGGCTCAACAGTTAAAGGTGTTTGCTTGCAAAGCCTTCCAGCCTGGGTTTGATTCTCTAGTACCCACATAAAGCCAGATATGCAAAGTGGTGCATGTATCTGGAGTTCATTTGCAGTGGCAAGAAGCCCTTGTACACCCATTCCTGTTTCTTCCCTTTAAAACAAATAAAAGTATATTTTTAAAAAAGATGGTTCAGGAGAAAAGCAAAAAATATATAATTAAAAAAAGACACACAAGTAATTCAATAAGTAAATCAATGACCCCAGAATGGGCAAAGATTGCCAGTAAAAATGTTGAACTCTGAAATATTGACACAATCATATTGACTATATTGACTATAAAGCAAATTGGCAGAATGCTACATATTTTCTATGGTATCAATTAAAAATAAATCCACCTGGGTCGGTGGCAAAGGCCTTTAATCCCAGCACTGGGGAGGCAGAGGTAGGAGGATAGCCTTGAGTTCAAGGCCACCCTGAGACTACATAGTGAATTCCAGGTCAGCCTGGGCTAGAGTGACACCCTACCTCAAAAAAATAAATAAATCCATACTTTATTTTAAAATTTTATATTCATGCAATAATTTGGAGGAATATTATATTTTAAATTATGCTTCCTTAAATAAGCATATGACAAAACATGTAATACTGCACCAAAAGATTTACTAAAAAATAACAGTTGGGGAAACACAGTAATTAAGGTTAAGGCTGTAACTAACAATGCAAATCATTAAAAAATCATTTTCTTATTAAAATTCCATGTGAACAACATGCTTCCATTGTCAGTTAACATATCTGTATAAGAACCAGTACTCTGGATATTAAAAACAACTCATTTATGTGGGTTAACACACATGAGAATGTCTGAGTTTCACAGACCTTTGCCCAAACAGCTGTGGAGAGCCCCAGGATGGGGCTGATGGCCAGTATTACAAGGGTGAGCTTCCATCCTCTGATGAACCCCACTATGAATCCTGCAAAAAACGTGGCTATTGCTTGAAAGAACATTCCAACCTTGTCACCAATGCCTTCACTGATTTTGGAGATGTCACTAAAAAAGATCATACCTCAGTGGTTACAGGCAGGAGGTCGACAGAAAGGCGAAATAGACATTTCATAAACACAGTTTAACATGCCCATTCTACTGTCAGCCTCTTTCAGAGTCTTAGCCTTTTGAGAGTTTTTAACCTAAATGCTGCGCAGAGGAAGAAATCTAGGATTAGCTCATGCTTCTAAGAAGTTAGTACCCTTAAAGTGGATAATATGAAATTAGTTAATCCTATTACAGAAGCACTACATTTTGAACATGATTCAATTTGTTTAAAAGCAGGAGTTAAAGACAAGTATTTATAACAGCAAAAAGGAAGCATTCATAGCAAAAATTATTATAACCAATAACAAGTTGAGCATCCCTGCTCCAGTATCCAATTTTTTAAAATGTAGCCCAGGCTGGCCTTGAACTTGTGATCCTCCTATATCAGTCTCTTCCTGCCTCAGCCTTCATTCTGGGATCACAGATGTTCCAACACACCTTTTCAACAACTGAAGCTTTATTAAGATTATGTTGGTGTTCAAAAAGTTTCAGATTTTGGATTTGAGATGCTCTGATTGAGGATGTCCCATTGGCAAAGTCTATACAGCTATGTCCAAATCCAAAAATTCCCACCTCAGAAACACTGCTGGTCCCAAGCATTTTAGATAAGAGGTGTTCAATCTATATCCTGGCTTCTACTCTTCTCCTCACTGCAGTCAGTGCTATCCTCTAAAAACAGGTCAGAGCAAGATACTTCTCAGCTCCCACCTTCCAGTGCTGCCATTTCTCTCAGATTGAACACTAAGGCCTTTGCCAAGGTTTCTAAGGCCAGAAATGCCTTGATGGGCCTTCCTTTTGGGACCTCATCTATTCACTATGCACTTGCCAGAACTTCTAGTCAAGAAAAGTTATCATCTGTCTCCTCCTGCTGGAACAAAGCACTAAAGAGACAGCTATTTGCCTCCTTCCCCTCATATATCCCAACCCTCTAGGAGGGCATTTAGCATATAATGGGTCTTCAAATACTTGCTGAGTGAGTGAATGTCTACTAAAGCAACTCACATAATAATTTATCCATTCAACCAGCATTATCCAGGGTATAGCATCTGTCATGTCCTGTAGTAAAGCTCCATAAGAAGTAAACAGGCATATGCATACTTAGTCTGCTAATAAATTGTCTAAATAATTTGGAAATTCACAGATATGGAAACCTTGTTACGACACAAGCTACAGAAGCTTCTAGAAATGGCTCTTAATATAGGCCCAATTTCTACTAAATTTTGTTTAAATTTCCCTTAACAATTTGTCACATGATGCTTAATTTCTTCATGAAAGGGTGGCATTAATGATACACTTACTCTGTTAACCGTGTGTTGAGTTCAGTGGTGTTGTTGATGTCAAACCAGCCTATTTCTTGTTGTAGAATAGCATGAAAAAACTTCTGCCTAATTTTCTTAATCTGCCGACCAGCTGCCAAAGTCCAACATGCAACTTGTATATAGGCAGCAACAAGAACTCCCGCTCCTAAGCCCGAGTAGTAATATGCATATCTGGAAAATAATTGGAAAGATTTATTTTCTTTTGAGAAGGGACCCCCTTATGTAGGCCAGGATATCCTCAAACTCCTCGATGTGAACCACCTAGTGACCAGCTTGTGTCAGGTATTTTGTTGCAGCAATGAGGAGAGTAGTTAATGCAGGCTGCCTATCTTACTGTACTGAAAAACATCTCTACCAGGTCCACACTGCAAATGTAGCAGTAAACAGACTAAGCAAATGAAATGGTTCTGAAAGATTTCTTCATAGTGTTTAAATAAAGGACCAAAACCTTTTCCTTTTTGATGATTAAAAAAAAAACATTTCTCAAGTCATATGATTAAATGTCATAAATTCAAAGTAGTTTGGAGTGAAAGCTTAACCAATTAAGCAAAAAATATCACCTTCAAAAATATTGAGTTTTATTACTTTAAACTGTATTTTTCATTAAATTTTAAAAAGCTATTCCCAGGGATAGTGAAATGGCTCAGCAATTTAAGGCACTTATTTAAAAAGACTGACAGCCTGGGTTCTCTTCCCCGGTACCAAAGTGGAGCATGTATCTGGAGTTCATTTGCAATGGCAATAGCCCCTGGAACACTATTTCTCTCTCTCTCTCTCTCTCTCTCTCTCTCTCTCTCTCTCTCTTTCTCTCTCTCTCTCGCTCTCACTCTCGCTCTCACTCTCGCGCTCTCTCTCTCTCTGCAAATAAATAAATAAAAATATTTTTAAACTTTCCAAATAAAAACCTTTGTGGGCATGCGTCAGCATATAAATAGTACTTGGTGTGATCAGCAAGACTATATGCTATGCAATCATAAACGCTATGTTATAGTCTTTTGAGATTTCTGCCAGGAAGACTAAATGGGGTGGGGATGTCATAAATGACACCATCAGATCAACTGACAAAATAGGAATTGAGATGGTAGATTAGATAAAAATAGTATACCAACATTAAGTTTACTAAAGTTGATCACTATAAAGTGGTTATATAAGAAAATATCTTTATTTTTAGGAACCACACTGAAGGACCATGATGTAACTGGGACTGGGGAACAAGGGACGACAGTTGCTTGGTCTTGGCAGAGTACAAGTGTTTCTTTTTCTTTTTTTTTTTTGTCTGTGTTCTTACAACTCTACAGTTTAACATTAGTTTCTAATGAAATGCTCAAAATAGTATGTAAAATATAAATATACATCAATTACCTAGTCATTTCATCTTCCAGAATTCTTCCTGGATTTAGCATCGACAAAGAAAAATTCACTAAATAAAAACAAAACAAGAACTTTTTAAAAAAGGATGAACTATTAATAGGCATGGCCATATTTTTTAAATCTGGAAGCATGTAAATATATGAACTATATACAGAAATTGTCATAGTTGAGTTTTCTTTGTGTGTGTGTGTTGTGTTATGTGCAATGTGTGGCATATGCACATATGTGTGCAGGGGTGCATGTCCCATGATCCTGTGTGCGGAGGCCAAAGGAGAATGTTAGGTGTCCTTTTCCTTTTGCTCAGCCATGTACTTTTCCCCTTGAGACAGGATCTCTCCCACAACCCAGAACTGCTGTCTGTCATCAAACCCCATCTCCATTCTCTGTCTCCCACAGACTTGGGTTACAGGTGTGCATGAGCAAGCCTAGCTCTTTACTTGGGCTCTAGGGGTTGAACTTGGCAGTCTCCTACTTAAGTGGCAAGTGCTCTTAATGACTGAGACATCTCCCTAGCCCTGTTAGTTAGGCTTTTTAAAGAAAATATTTCTTTTTTTCCACACCCAAGAGTACTTTTCCCTTCACTGAAGTACAGGACCTAAGGGCTTAGGTACAAGAAAGGACAATTGGGTCCCGTTGGAGGACATAATTTCCCACAGGTTCTCCACTCTGCTAGGGCTCCTGGCTCTGCCACTTCCTAATACTGGGTGGAGGGGGCAATAAAGGGCAGGGACACAGAGGTGTCACCCAGGACACCGAAGGCAGAAGAGGCAAAGAAATTAGAGAAATATCAAACAACTAACTTCTCCCTCAAGGCTCTAGACAAATAGCAACAAGCCAATCCCAAACCCAGTAGATGACAAGAAATAACAAAATCAGGGAGGAAATTAATGAAATAGATACTAAAAGAACAATACACAGAATTAATTGAATTGAGTTGGTTCTTTGAGGAAAATATATAAGATTGATAAACCCTAGCCAAACTAACAAAAAGGAGAGAGAAGACCCAAATAACAAAATTTGAGACAAAAAGGGAGTTGATACAATAGAATTCAATGAAATCCAAAACATCATTAGAGGATTATTTTAAAACTTTTATTTCAAAAAACTGGAAAAACCTAAAAGAAATAGACAAATTCTTCAACACATATAACCCCCATAGGTTAGAAGTGGAGGACATCAATCACAAGAAATGAAACAAATAGAAGCTGTAATTAAAAGACTCTCATAAAGACAAGCTCTGGACCAGATGTATCTACCATGAAATTCTATTGAACTCATTTGTTTATTTGTTTGTTTGTTTGTTTCAAGGTAGGGTCTTCACTCTAGCCCAGGTTGACCTGAAATTTACTATGTAGTCTTAGGTTGGCATTGAACTCATGGCGATCCTCCTACCTCTGCCTCCTGAGTGCTGGGGTTAAAGGTGTGAACCTTTGATCTAATACTAACTCTTCTTAAATTGTCCCACAATGTAGAAAGAAATAAACACTTTCAAATTCACTCTACTTAGTTAACATTACTCTAAACCTTAAGCCAGATAAAGGTATAACCAAAAAAGAAAACTACAGACCAATTTCCCTGATGAACATGGATGGAAGAATTCTCAACAAGATTTTTGCAAACCAAACTCAAGAACACATTAATAAGATTATCCATCCATCATGACCAAGTAAGAATTATTCCAGGGATTCAATGTCGGTTCAACATACATGAGTCAATAAATTTAATATACCACATTAATAAAGGTAGAAATCCCTTGATCATCTCAACTGATGCAGAAAAGGAACTCAGCAAAGTCCAACATACCTTCATACTAAATGTCCTGGAAGAAGTTGGAAAGGATGAAGCATTCCTCAAAATAATAAAGGCAATATATGAAAAGCCCATGAATAACATTATAGTAAACAGAGAAAAAATGAGACCACTTCCTCTAAAAACAGGAACTACTAGACAAGGATGTCCCCTCTTGCCACTTCTATTCACTGTTGTACTCAAAATCCTAGCTAGAGAAATAAGAGTATTTTTATAAAAAGAGGGAACTGAGGTAGAGAGAAATAAATGTGTTTAACCCCCCACACCTAGCAAGTGGCAGAGCTGAAAGTCAGTCCTGATAGCACACCTGCACTCTAACCCTGCACTATGCCGCCTGGTTTATGTGGGGATGGCTTAGTTTTCAACTACACAACACAAAGTAAAAATTAACCACCCTAGATCTGTATTTATGAAATGATAAGATAAAATATCACAGCATTGTGGAGAGACCACATAAACCTAGGCATTTATTTACTCAAGTCTCAGGAAAGAAAGTGATCTATATTTGTTCCTTTATCATGTGTAAATAGCCCAGGGGTCATGTTTTCTGGGTTCTGGGTATTCCTAATCTTTCTCCAAAGAGAGATAAGGCTTAAATTTATTTAAAACTTAAAACTATATCAGGATCAATTACCAAGAGTGTGGCCCTAATTATAGAAAAACTGTTACTGATGTAAAATGTTTCTGACTAGCTCTTGACCAGCTCTCAGACCCTGAAAGAACCCTACTCATTTTATTTCTTTTCTAATCAGGTCAGTTAAGTGTGCCTACCTCCTTCCTGAGTTTTTAAATAAGGAAAATGGAAACTATGTTTGAAACTAGAGACAAACTATTTCAAAGCTCTGGATTTTGTAAAAATCATTGTGCATATTTCTTCCTAATCTTAGAAAATGTGTAAAATCTTAAATAAGTATTCATCTTTTCGATACTACCTAAAACTTAAATTCCCTCCACAGGAAAACCATAACTCAAATGGACTCCCTAGGAAATAAGAATGTATGAACATACTGGATTCGAACAGCTCTTTCCCCAGCAATGTGATTCTGGGTGAACATCCAGAGTGGCCCTGGACTGCCAAGAAGCCAAGAAGCCCACTGGTCCAGCTTCAAGTGTGTGTGTGTCGATGTGTGTGTGTGTGTGTGTGTGTGTGTGTGTGTGTGTGTGTGTGTGTATTTAGATGTGTGGGGGGATTTCGAAGAAATGTCCAGGGATTCTAGATCTGCAAAGGTCCTGGACCTGGTCTGGTCAGATGCCATCTAAGATATTTCAGTCCCATATACAATCTCCAGATGGTTATCTTTTGGTTTTCTCAATGACAAAGAGAACCTTGAAAAAAATACCGATTTCCAGGTTTTTCCCAAGTCCAGTTATAGCAATGCCTCTGGCTAAGTTACAACTTCATGTTGTTTTTTAAGCAGCCTGGTTGATTCTGGCGTGGTAGAATGGAGAATTACACCAGTCCACCTAATGCCTCCCACAACAAGGAAATGGGGAACTCTTGAAGCTGCCTTTTTGTTTTAGAGAGCTCCCACTCTACCCATCCATGTTACATATAGAGAAACAGAATTTTAGACTGTTTCATTTCCAAGTTCTTAGCTAGTTTTTTCATATTCCCTGACAATTTATTATCATCTGGATGTCTTAGGTGAATCACCGAGTTTAATTCTCTTAGTAAACTCGATTATTTTTCAAAGGTTACCATCAAACAGTAGGAAATCGAGAGGTTAAACAACTTTTGAATGGTTGCACAGCTTGTAAGTCTGAATATTAAGTTAAAGACTGGACTATTAAAGTAAATCAACACTTTCTCTTCTTGGTTTTGCACAGGAATGCCTTTATTATATCAGATTATCCGCCATCAAAACAAAGAGTTGGTATTTGTTGGGGCAGGTTAGTCAATTTGGGGCTCAAACATGAGTTTTCCCCTCAACCACAAAGTAATGCAAAGTTAAACATGATGATAGCAATTTCCTCATGGAATTTTATAGATTATTATTATCACATAGACTTGTTTTTAAAGGATATAAATAAATATTTGTCAGATGATCTCTTTTCTTCTATGACTCCATTCTTAAGGTTTTGGATGAAAAGTAATTTGCTCAGAGTTTCTGCACAAGTGACTTATTGTGATGGAACAACTCTTTCATGATGAAGCTTTATTCTGTTGACAGTGATGGGCTCTGTTCATAGTAAGTTATTGTCAGACTCTCTTGTAATTGAAACCTTTTTCTCTCTAACATTCCATTCTCATTTGGCTTCCATTAGGTCTAGTTGTCCAAGAATCCAACAATTATAAAGAACAGACTCTGAACAACACTATCTCTATTTGATGAGCTAAGACCTCAACTAAGCACCCTGTTGCTCCCATCCCCCATAATTATTTTTCAAAACTCTAGAACTCTGAGTGAATGAATGAATATGAATGAGCACTCCAAATTTAGATTGAGTATTCTCTAAAAACTATCTTTATCTGAGAACAAAGTTGTAAGAATATTACTCTTACAAACTACTGAAGAGTGAATATTGTACATTTTTAATGCCTAAAGGGCTTCCCAAACCAAATCCTCCAAAACAGGCATTATGTCTAATGACACTGTGGTTACCGTGAACCAACCTAGAGCCATAATCCAGGGTGTCTGTAAAGTGGGGAGAGAGCTGGCAACTGTGCTGAGTTTATTATTCCAGTGATCTCTTGCTAGTGTGGTTCTGCAGAGAGACCTTGAATTTGGCCCTGAGCACAAAGCACCCGCGTGCTATGTCCAGCTTCAAAGCCGTTGGATTGCATCATAACTAAAAAACAAGCTAACTCCTCTAAATAACAAAGTAGTGGAATTATTCTGGTGTAATAATAACAAAACAGGATTAAGTTGTACATACAAAGTTTCTACTTATTAAAAATTAATTAACAAAGAATATTGGTCTGAAATCAAATTCATCTATGATAGGTGAAGTACATTGTTTTAATCTGATTTTTAAAAATTAATTGTAATAAGAATACACCCAACATAAAATTTACTGTTAATTATTGTAAGTGTATAGATCAGTATCTCATATTTTGTACAGTCTTTTAAACCTTTTATCTTATAGAATTTAAACCTTATATCACTGGACTCTGAAGGAACTTAGGAGTGCTACCTAAATGATGGAGTGCATTTGTCCTCAATTGCCTTTATAGTGAAAGCTGGCTTTCCTTCATCAGGTTTTTAAAAAATTTTTTACCATCTATGCACTCACTTTCTATAAATGAGGAACTGCATTGTCTCTTAGAGGAACAGTCTTCAGGCATAGAAAATTTCCTTCCCTCATAAATTGTTAAGATGAAAAGAACTATGTCCATTAGATCGCTACTCCAAGGGTGTGGCTAGGATCTCCCTTATAGGCGACATCAGCCCATGTGATACTTTTGGCTCTTCAGTAGTCCTTCACATGTGTTTTCTTGTATTTACATTAATCCCATTCACTTTATAGTGAACTGTCACATCCAGTTTTATTAATCTGGTTGGTCCCCAAATTAGACACATAAAATGGGTATCTATTTGTAAATGTGAGTGGTCAGGAGAGAAAAAAAGATAAAATGTAGAAACATCTACAAATTGACTGCTTTTAAGAAGTACAGTCACACTACCTGATGTTGCTGAAACCCATCTGTCTTCACTAATGTAATGGACATGGCACAGTGATGCTTATATTCCTCCTATCCTCAGATGGAAGGACTTTTCCACCCTATGTAGATGAAGAGATCACTTTGTACTTCTTTACTCTCTATTAAAAGTCAAACAACACTTACATTTGTTGGCACTGTAATGAATATTTAAGAAATTTTCTAAGAATGTCACAACTCGGGCTGGAGAGATGGCTCAGCGGTTAAGGCACTTGTCTCCAGTGCCTAAGGCCCCCAGTTCAACTCCCCAGTACCCACATAGGCCAGACCCACAAGATGGTGGCCTTGGTGCCCTCTCTATATATCTCTCTATCTCTCTTCTGTATCTCTCTGCTTGAAAAATGAATAAATAAATATTAAAAAAAGAATGTCACAACTCTGATATTTGGGCTCACACACAGATGTCTAAATGAATAAACAAGTATATGGTTCATATTAAAATCAATTTTAACTTATTATCCAATTAGATAAATACCATGGATTTAAAAAGATAGAGAAACATTTACCTGGCAAGGAAAAATTTCCAGTATGATCAACAAACTTATCCGTCATTTGTCCAAATACGATCATCATGAGGGGAAGACCTGATCCATGAGCTATGGCCATGATGGTGCCCAGGAGCATGAACAGTTGATCCTGCCAATCAGAGTATCGGAACTGAAGAGAAGGAAATAGAATAGTACTTAGCGATAATTGAAATTTATTTTTCCACAATTATATGCTCTTTGGATTTTTATTTCAAGATAGCATTGTTTTCATAGCTACACATGTGAGTATGTATTAGAGAAAAAGTAAAGTGTAATCCAAATGATTATCAGATTAATTCCATGATTCTATGCATTTCACACTCTATGAAAAATTATTTAGTCATGTTGAATTTGTATTTAATTTGGGTGAATGATTCCACTGTAATCAAAGGGATAAAGGTTTGGACCTATACATCAACGATACCCATCACAACCCAGGGCCAAGATCCAGAGATAATTGAGATCTCAGCAATTAAACAGACTCAAAACACACCCAATATGACTCAGGGAACAGAACGGAAGAGGGGGTGGAAAGAATGTGAGAGCCACGGTGGGGGAGAATATCACAAAGGGGGAAGAAAAAAAACCTGGCTACCTCTGGTGCAGTTCATAACCTCCTATCCTATGGACAGATCCAGTATGCTCACTGAGGAAGGACCCTAGTGGGTAGGGGACAGAGAGGAGGGAAACAGGGGCACCTTCTCAAGATTTGCCCATACAATGTATAAACTTATTCATAATAAAGATATTTAAAATATTATTTGATCTCCAGGAGCTCATGAGGGGTGAATTAAGGACAGCTAGGGGCAGACAGTAAGTACACACACACACACACACACACACACACACACACACACACACACGCACATCCTTCAAATAGTGAATACAAAGAATAATTCGGAAGGACAATTTAAAATAGGAAGCAAATAAACCTTCTGAGTTTTGAGGACTAGACTCCTTTAAAATGTTATATTCATGTTTAAACACAGATTGATAGCAAAGTGCAGCAAATTTCCTGTGGGCTTTAGGGGAGTCTTATTCATGGAGATGGTGCTCACGAAGCACTGTGTAGGAAGAGGGTGAGGTGCCTGGAGAAGCATCAGGAAGTGTGGAGGAAGTAGGGGATTTTTATGCTGGGGATAGCAAAGTGCCTACAAAATTCAGTGATACTTAACTCCCTGATGCAGAATTCCTCAAGATGGTAAGGTCTGGTGATGGATATTAGAAGCAGGTATAAAAGGCTTAGGAAACAACCAAGGAAGTTGGATTTAGTACTACTTGTGTGTGGACACCAATTATCACATTGAAGTGCACCGGTCCAAAGAACTAACCACACTGTAACTCACTGTCTTTCTAATCTTCAAGTCACACCTTAATGTTTTTTTAGTGGTTTTCTCTTCTTCCTTCCCCCTCTGCCTTTCAGGCTACGTCTTCTTAATTTAATTATGTTGAATTAGTATCTAACTTGGGTGAATGATTCCACTATAATCAAAGGAAAAAAGGTTTGGACCCATGAAGAAATATTGTTTGATCTCCTGGAGCTCATGAGGGGTGAATTAAGGACAGCATACTAAGGACATTTCTGTTACATCTTACCCAGCTCTTGCTCCTCCTATCTCTTTTACATATTTTATTAATTTTATTTTATTTGCAAGAAGAGAGACAGAGAGAAAAGAGATAGACACAGAGAGAGAATGGGCGCACCAGGGCCCCCAGCCACCCTAAATAATCTTCAGATGCAGGTGCCACTCTGTGTGTCTGGCTCTACATGGGTACTGGTGAATCAAACCCACCCATTACACTTTGCAGGTGAGTGCTTTAACCACAGAGCTGTGTCTCCAGTCCTCTCCTATCTCTTCCAACTTTTCACTCTGCCCATTTCCCCCACACCCACTTCTTTTGGAGACTTTGTAATGCATCAGGATGGTGGAGTGGCATCTTTGAGAGGTGAAGCTGAGTCATACTGTGTCGATACCAGATAGCTGAGGTTGGAATCACACAGTGGGAACTGGGAAATGTGTGCAAACTGTTCTCAAAAAGTTTCAGAAGTTCAGCTCGGGTTGAAGGACTGGGGGGCAAATTCCACTATCAAACACATATGGCAAGTAAGAGTACTGAAAGAAAAAAAAAAAATCAGGTCAGAGCCAGGCAGCGCTTGGCAGGAGCAGCAGCAACAACAACAAATCAAGAACAAATGGAAAAGGGTTTCTGAAGTTGCCTATGAAAGGGACAGTGTCCCAAGGCTCATTGTTAGAGTCTCTGCAGAAGAGAGATGAGTACTGTGTCTTCCAAGCAGCATGCAAAGCACAGGTTCCACTTGCCCTAGGTTGGTCTTTTTAGTGAACGCCAAGGGGGATTTTCATGCTTTTTGTGTTAATTGAATTAAATTTAAGTTCCTACTGTTAAATTTACAATTGTATGGATTTCACAAAAATATCCTCAATAAGCCTAGGCTTTCAGTTACTTTTTTTCCAACAGAACAATGTATTTCTAATTCTCTCATACCACACGTTGTTTTGGACCCTTTCTAGATGCCCCACCCCAATCTATTCAGATAATTAATAAAAATTAAATTTAAATTAAATTGAAATTGAAATTATTAAAGCAAATCAAGATGTCTATATTTCTATTTTATAGCCCATAGTTTTCTTGGTTTTTTTAAATTTTTGTAGGAAGCAGATTTTAACTGGCATTGGAGCCAGATTTTGTTTTACAAACAATGTATTCTCTGAAGCACATTTTTTTCTCTTACTGAAACTTTCAAGACAACAAAAGATACCAAAGAAAAGGAGGGTGAAGAGGGCTTTGCATGGATGAGAGAAGTATGCCATGTTGGTGCCTTGGTGCTCATGTACTCCAACTTATGATTTCTATGACATGCCACTTAATGCATCTTTTCTGCCAAAGGAAGGCTGTCATCTTAAAATACACATGTTCACCAAAAGTAGTAAATTGTCCTGCCTCTCTGAGACATGGTACAAGTGAAAACAGATTGTATTTCTTCCAAAAAAATATGTTGGCTTGTCTTGTACCCTCAGAAAAGCAATGAAAATGGCCAAAACAGAATCAGAATCCTTAAGAGTTATCCCAAATTTAACTAATTTATTGTAAGCCAATATGAACTTTTTTTCCCAAAAAGTTCTGTGGTTCAGGTTGTGGAGTGGATAAATGTGCTTGCCAGCAAAGCTTGTAGGCCCAAATTTGATTTTCCCCAGCAGACACATAAAACCAAATGCAAAGTGGTGCATGCATCTGTGACCCCCCGTGTTGCCTACAATGGTGGGAGGTGGAGCCAATAGATTCCACAGATTGCAGGCCAGACTTGTTAGCAGGGCCAAGAGACCCTGTCTCATGAAAAGTGTTGCAGACTCCTCATGTTTTCCTCTGACCTCCCTGTAGATGCTGTGGAACACTTCAGCCCCCCCCCCACACACACACGTGCAAATGCACACACACAACTTAATGAATAAAAAATTTTCAAAGTCCTATAGCTAATAATTAACCTTCTACAAGCTTGCTTTAAACTAATTTTGGGCGAGGGGTTGGTATGAACCAAGTCAGAGATATATTTTCCTGAAATTGGGGAGTTTTCATGGTACCATTATTACTGAATTGTTTTTCTCTGTGCACAGTGAACTCTGTCTTGTGAGATAGCTAGCCTACCCCACATCTGTTATCTGTCTTGGGCTTTTGGGCATTGTCTATAAGTTGGCCCAAACAGCACAGGTACAGCAAAGAGATTCCATGGCTTTCTATAGGTAGACTCAAATACTTGCTTCATTGCTACTGACTCAAGTTCCCAACTTTGAATGAAAGGAAGGATTATTCCCATTCAATACATCACAGCTTACCAGTGTCAACAGTCCAATCAAATTTGCTTTCTTCATTTTTTCTTGGTCTTGGTTGCTAAAAAAAAATAGTATATATAATTGTCTGGTTTCAAAACTGTATGAACAATAAATTAAACATAAATTGAACAGTTGTGATATGCAATTATAATATTTTAAAATAAAAGAGTGATGTCTAGCATCATCACATTTATCTAGTTTAATAAATAAGGCAAAAACAGCAAAGTGCAATGGTAACTGTCCAAGGTACTGTAAGACTATATGAATAAAGATGGTCACCTGCCTTGGAGAGTTTATGCACAGAGAGAAGACGAATATACCAATACTCCAAAAAATCATCTATGTGATAATTTTTCTTAAAAAAGTACATGTTGATTTAAATTACTAAAGACCACTCTTGTGGAGGATTAGGAAAATCCTATTTATCCCCACATTCAAACACAATCATTTTCAAGTCCTTTTCTTTTTTGTCTATACCCAGTAGAATGACCTGTCCAGTTCCCCAACTTCCTCCTATGCCTGCTTCAATCTCTCAGTAACTTACAGAGTAGTCATTTAAAAACTCAAGACATACCAAGTTTCTTCTCTACTTAAACAAGTACAATGGCTCCTTTTTCTCAGAGTAAAAACAAAAATCTTTACATTGGTCTTTAAGGCCCACATGTTCTGTTTTTCTTATCACTTTCTGACCACATCCCCCATTCCTGGCCTCACTGTACACTGAGAGGACCTGGCCATTGTGCTGCTCTATGTATGACACCAACCACATTACTGTATCATGGTCTTTGCAGGAAGGTGCCAGCACATACACATAACTCTCTCCTGTCACTCCTTTCCAATTGTTGCTCAAATATTACCTTCAAAATTAGACAGACCCAACCACTCTACTTAAAATTGTTAAATTCTTCCTCGGTGTTCTTGTGTTTTCTTTCATATTTATTCCCACTTCTCACCTCTAGGCAGCTGCTTTAGTTGACTTATGTAGTGAGTGTACCATTTATGTTGCCCTCCAAGTCTAATGTAAAGTCCATGGACACAGAGAGTTTTTCAACCTAAGATATATTTATCCAACTTTGTGTTAAAATTTGATTTCCAAGATTTGATCACAAGTATGCAAAACACTTATTACAACCACTGGGTGAGCACGTTCCACTAAATATTTTCAAAGGAACAGGCTACAGGCTAGTCCAGCACGTTTGCAAAAAAGCATATTCCTCATCCCCAATGTGTTCTAGATAACACAAGTGGAATCAACATTATTTGAATGGATAGTCTTTGGTTTGAATTTATTAAAAACTCAGTGTTACATTAAATTTTCTTGTCTTAAAGTACTAACTTATTTTTAACTTTCTGCTTTGGGCTCTTTCTTTTCAGTAGAAGGCTGTGTGCACCCCACTTCTGAGGTCTTCCCTGGGCTCCAGAGTGTTACTACACTGTTTACAAGGACAGTTCATTTTTACACTCATGAAATGTTCAGCCAGTGCAATACATAAATAGCCTTCTTCATGAAAATGCCATCTATTAATAGAGTTACAGTCATTCTCTGTCTAAATTTCCAGATGAAAAAACTCAGGTTTTTCTGTTAGAAGAAACACCATCAACCCATTTTTCTAACTCTATATGAGCTAAACCAATTTTTCTATGAATAAATACCATAATTCCTAGGACAGAGTAATGCCACTGTTCAAACGAGTTAACAGGCTAAAATAATGCTTCAGTTGAGACATCAGATACGTGTATTTTCAGTTAGCTAATCAGGCCTGTTGCAGCTTGAGAACAAACTACAGAACATGATAAATTTGTCCCTCTGAGCGACAACTCCATGACTCAGGGTGGCCAGCCATGAACTAAGAGACTGTAATAACCTCACAAACTATTGGAGACAGAAAAAAAAAATTCACTGCTACCACAGTGAAAGAGGAAACAGGCACACATCATTGAGTGCTTCACAAGGCTGACCAAATTGAAAACCCCATAAATGCTGGAGGGAGACCCACTCACAAAGGAAGCCTTGAGGTCTATCCCCGCCCTCCGCACTCTCCACACACTTGAATTTAAAAACCATTTGGGAAGCTGCGTGTAGAGAAGGATGAGGCTGCTCCCCAAATCTCTCCCCAGGGAGGAGAAATGGGGAACCAGCCTAGAGGTGGGAGGAGGGGAAGAGAAGTCACGGGGAAGGGGAATTTGGCTTCACTGCCCTGGTTCGAAAGCACAGCCTTCAAAGGCAGATGCCTGGGGCTCTGTAAGCACGGATAATCGAATGTCTCAGAGGTACTTGTGAAAGCATGCAATCTATAACGCAAGTCTCCCGCACCGAGGGAAGGCGCACAGGCGAAGGCAGCCTCTTCTCTCCCACCCCGTCGGTGGCATCCCTGGAGGCCCCTTAACCGGTCAGAACCTCGGACGAGATCTGAACGGATCTGGGCGGCGGGGCTGAGCCGAGCGGAGCTGTACCTGCAGCCGCGGAGTTCCAAGTCGCCGCCGCGGTCCGCGGTCCCCGCGCGCCTTCGGGCTGTTCCGTTCCTGGAGGCTTCCAGATCCATCTCAGCCTGCGGAGAAACCCCAGCGTCAGGTCCCAGCTCCGGGGACCCCGAGCGAGCCGGTCCCCGCGCAGCCGCCCGCCCGGGTCCCCCGCGGCCTCGCTCACCTCGGCCCTCGCGCGTCTGTGCCGTGGCCGCGGGGCGCGGGCTGGGGCGCTGCGCCCCGGGACCTGGACTTTGCTCGGCTCTCCGCCCGGCCCCCCTCCGCGATCGCCGGAGCCGGCGACGCCTCCCGCCGCGGCGGGGACCAGAGCCCTGCGCCCGGGGCCCAGCGCAGCCCTCGCCGCCAGGGGCGCCCACGCGGGCGGGCTGCCAGCCGGGCCCGCGGCACCAGCTGCGCCCGATAAGACCGTGGCCGGCCTGGTGCCACCGGTGCCCTGCGAGCCTCGCCCGGCAGGCCACCCAAACTCCTGAAAGTGGCTGCCACACTCCCTGTGAAATGGGTTTCTTTTCAAGAACGTTTTGGGGACAGTTTCCTGAGGGCCCCTAAGGAGACATGGGTTCCCCACTTATTCTCCCCATTCTAGTCCTTGCCACCAACCCTCGCTAAGTGCAGAGATGCCAACTCTCCAGGTGTGGCCCTGAATCGTCTCCATCTGCTCCTTGGAGAAAAGGAAGACTTATGGACAGCATTTGGGGGGCCCCCAATTATAAAACGCTTTTGCATATGAAGAAACAGACACCCAGAGTGGGCGACTCCTGCCCAACACCGCATCTGTAGGACTGCTGTCCAAGTACTGCACCAGGTTGTCTAATCTCAGACCTCACACTTTGCCAAGTTGTATCTATGTAAATATGGGTTCCCATGCCCTCTGAGTAATTTCTGCACTCCTCCCAAAAGGATGGATTTAAAACAAGGAGCATAAGGCATCACGACTTTTAAGGCAGTGAGCTTAGAATTAGCTCAAGAGTTTTGTATCCTATTGACTAGTGACCCCCCACATTTCACTTATTTCTCTGAACCCCAGTTTCTTCAAGTGTAAGGCGAGAAGACTTACCTCTTACCTCCCTTACCAGCTACCCTGAAGCCGTCTAGTACTTCAACCAATGGCTTGCCTTTCTCCTAGTCAGGTCGATGGTTGTCTGCTGGTCCTTGTTCTTTTTATTAATATTTATTTTTATTAATCAGAAATTTTGTTGTATGGACAAATCACGTGCTGGTCCCATTCCGGTCCTCCCTGCCCCCATTCCACTGAAGGCTCTCAGTGGGATTACTGGTATTCACCATGAGGTTATGGGTTATGAGTTGTTGGAGTCATTGAGTGGGGGGGGGCAACGCTTCTGGATGCTCTCACTCTGGATATTCTCACTGTGGTCTGTGGCTCTTACATTCTTTCCGCTCCATCTTTCATAATGGTCCCTGAGCCTTGGTGGATGTGTTATAAATCCACTTTAGCCTTAAGCTCTCAGCAACTTCTGTATTTCTGCTTTGATATGTTTTGTATCTTTTGCCATCTCCCTGTCGCATGGTGTGTTGTGACAGGCTGGCAGCAGTGCAAATTACAAGAACAATTGTCAGACAAACTTAGTATGAATCTCACCCCTGCCATTTACTACCTAACGGGCCATAGAAAGTTGTTGCATTCTTGGTTAGTCTCAGAATCTATGAAGTAGTGACATTCATACGACGGCAGAGGTGTGTAGAGTTCCCCACATCTAGGAGGCACCTAGTAAAAAGTAGCTCTTGTTATTGGTTACAAGCTCAGAAAAGGCAGGTGAGGAAAATGGAAGGGAAGCCAGCAGTCCTGACACCTCTGAATGTGTCCTTTGGCTTGGAGTCGCATATGTGTGTGTATGGAAAGCTCGGGAATATGAAACAAGCATGCCCTTGGTTGAGTATTTTTGCTTGAAATGCTCTTGTCCTCTTATCCATCCTACCACAACCATGAGAATTCTTTGATCAACCAGAATGCCTTTATATTGATGATTATTAATATTCAGATTGTTACCTTAAAATATCATGTGGCTAAAGCAATCGTGATTGAGTTTGAAAGCAACCAGAGGACATAAGACATTGTATCTAAAGGGGTGACATGTGCTCTTGAATCTCTAGGGAAAGAAAGCTGAGGAACTAAAATCCAAGTGCTGTCAGAGTAAGAAGATTCTGAACTGAAACTCAAACAAGAACATGAAGTGAGGAGTGAGGTGGGTTTGCTCTATTTGTCCATCTGTCTGTCTGAGACTCCTCACAGGCTTTCCTTGCAATGAGCACTGTATTCTCTGCATAAGAGAGTATAAGTGGGCTGAAGTCAAGGGAGCGTTACAGGGAGGGAGAAGCAGGGCCCCGTGGCTGTGGTTATGAGTTTGCCTGGGGTTTGAGCCACTCTTGAAACACAGTCTTCATCACCTTATATTGATTGTTGAAATCCCTCAACATCAGAATCTTTAAAATCTAAAATCCCAATAATGTAGTTCTGGAAAAAATAATTGAAAAGAAATTAAATACATTTATCTTTTAAAGAGGAATTTGAGAAACATCTAAAATACTACAGACTACTTCATAGAATACTTTCAGCATAACATAGGCAATAATAACAGTTCTGCATATATGCTCAAATGTACTAATAACTAAGTTATGTGGGTGTGCCAATTATGAGCAGATAAGCCATCATCAAGAAATAGGTCCATAAAGAAATACATAAGCACCTACCACTTTTTGGTTACTGTATGCGCCCAGCTTTATCAAACTCTGTGATGGACAGCAGTCTTCTGCTGTGCTTCATCACAAATCTTGCTGGGTCACCACTGCTCAAGTGTCCCCTCAGGAGACTTGATCATGAGAAACTTTAACAATGCAGATATTCAAAAAGAAATCTCCTCATTCACTGAAGGAGTTTCAGCTGTTACGTACACACAGAGGGTGCTTACACACAAAGTCAGTGGTGTGATCATACATGTTTTCAGAGTCAAATGTGAAAAGATGCATAAAATGGATGAGAAGTCTCTGAATATCTTTACATAAATTCTTTTTCAGTATGGGAAATGATGAGAAGAGAAAATACATAGCAGGGTGGAAAAATGCCGAGGGTTTTAAATGAGTGAGGAAAATAGAAACAATGACAGCTAAAAGCTAAAAAAAAAAAAAAAAAAGTATTTTAAAACTTTTATTGACAATTTTCACACATGAACGTGATGTGACTTGATCAAAAATCCCCTCCAAAAAGAATTTTGACTTTCAGGATTTTACCATTTGGGTTTCAGTCTCTTAGGACTGTGTGTTTTAGGATTATTAGCTCACAGGTTTAATCATGACACATTTAATTCAGAGGCTCCATTTGCCTCTATTTGACAACAATGCAACAACCCTGTCTTGTAATTCCCTCCAGTTACTCATTCATTCATCAATTAGAACCCGAAATCCACTACATTTAAGGAATTATGATAAACTGTATTTCCCCATTGCATTCATGTTGGAAAAAATCTTAATTTTTCTTTAACCAGGATATTCAGACTGACTGATAAAAGAGTCCGGGATCAATGGCCTTCTGTTTTATTGTCTTACTTTTTTCCATTTGTCCCATGGATAGGCTTTCTTCTTCTGTATCTTTTGCTTTCCTTTGGATCAATTGAATGTTTTTGCCATTTGGATTTTGTTTGTATCAGCTTATCAAATGCATACGCTTAGTGTCTATGTAGTAGTCACTTTCCTCTGTGAGCACAACATGTAGCTTTACCCAGTCGCTCTACTTTTTCTTCTAGAATAAAGCTCAGGCAGTAGAAATCCTAGGCCTTCTGTTTCTACCTCCAGCTTTCACATTGTTATTGTCATGCGCTTTCACGTCTCTATGTATTCATGACTCATTGGAATATTATTACTTCATGAGCTGATACTTTTAGATTTATCTATGTATTTAATATTTTCTTCCTTATTTCTTCCCATATCTCAGGGAAACATTTTCTTTTTACCTAAAGGACACTCTTTTGCTTTTTCTTTAGATGATAATGAATTTTTCCAGTTTTTAATTTCCAAAAAAATCATTTCACATTTATTTATTTATTTATTTGTGTGTGTGGTGTGGTGTCATATGTATGGTGTATGAAGGTGTGCCCCATGAGCATAGGCAGAGGGCATTGGAAAATGTCAGGTGTCCTTCTCTATCTGCTCTTCCTGTTTCCAGGAGATGGATCTTCTCAATTAACTTGCAACTGCCATTTTTGGTAAGACTTGGTGACCAGGAAGCTCCAACAATTCTCCTGGACTCCACTTCCACATGATTGGGGTTTCAGACACGTGTGGCCATGCCCATCTGTTTATGAGTGCAGGAGAATTGAGCTCAGGGGAATCAGGCTCTCCTACATCCTGATGATTCGAGGGAAAGTACTCTTACCTGTTGAGTCATCCATCTCCCCAGTCCTCACTTTTACTTTGAAAAAAAAAAAACCACTATAGGTTATTTGGGAGCTTGTCTTACTGGGTCTGAACACCTATGAAACTACAGCAATCAAGGAAATATGTTTTCAAGAGAATTTTCTTGAAAAAAGGAAAAGCAGAATAGAGATCTTATAATTGCTGTAGCTAGAATTCTAAACCAGGCCGTGATCTTAGCACTCTGTTAATGAGAGTCTGAATGTGAAGAAAAAGGTGGGGCAAATACATCAGATAGCTAAGCATGTTCATTCTTTAGTGCATCCTCTGGTCCACTGACTTTACCACCTTTTTATTACTTTTCTCACATCCCCTCTTCCTACATAACTCAGCCTGCAACTACAATCCCCTTTCCCTTTCTCCTGATCTTAGTAAAGTCACAACCCCACCATTAATCACAGTAATCTAATTGTTGCAAATCTACATTACTCAGCAGTATATTTCTGATGACAACTACAAAACCAGTTGACTAGACTCACCAAGCATGTAATTGGTACAGCGCTTTATTTATAATGTACTTAATATACTTTTTATTTAATGTCCACTGTGTGGTATGCAGACTTACAAGGACAATTACTTTCTGTCATTCATTGATGCACTCCAACAATCATATGTATTTCCTTAGCTTATTAACTCTTCCATTTTCCCAGGTGATCATTTCCTACCATGTTTCCTCAGACTTTTGTCATTCTTCCCCTGCTTAACGGTCTGCGCTCACTATGCTTCTTATTTCACTGATAAAACTAATGTGTTCAGAAGGAACTGCCATAATGTACACCATGACACTTGCCCACTTACCAAACTGTATCCAACAATGAACAGTTAATGCCTCTATTTGCAACCAGAATTTCTTTGTATTTTTGTACTATGAATCCCATTTCTTACCACATTCTTTTTTAAATTAATATTTTTATTATGAGTAACTATATATATATCGTATGAGTAACTCTTGTGAAGGTGTCCCGTTTCCCTCCTCTCTGTCCCCTACCCCCTGGGGTCCTTCCTCAGAGCACATACTGGATCTGTCCATAGGTTAGGGGGTTATGAACTGCACCAGAGGGAACCAGTTTTTCTTTTTTTCTTTCCCCTTTGTGTATTGTTGTTGAGAGGGGCAATGTTTGTGGATATTCTCCCCCACCATGGCTCTAGCATTCTATCTGCTCCCTCTTCCACTCAGTTCTCTGAGTCATGGTGGGTGAGTTTTAAGTCTGCTTTGTTGGTGAGATTTTAAGGATCCCTGGATCTTTGCCCTGGGTTGTGTTGGGTCTCGTTGGTGTCTGTCTCCATTGACCTTTCATGGGTTATCAGACTTGCTGTGGTGACTAGTCGCCTGTTTGTCTCGTCACTTTCTCATAGGTTTCATTTGGGCCCTGTGTGAAGTCTAGGTGTGGTTTGTCTCCTGCCAGGATGTCAGCCATCTTCCCAAGTCTTATTGGTGGAATTGAGTTGTCCCCAGCTAATTATAGGTTAAATGAGACAAACCTTGCTATTTTAGCTAGGTTCTAAGGGTGTAGCCTCTCTGTAGCTCTCTGGTAGTGGGGATTTCCCCTGGTAGCCCTGGTTCTTGGTTCCCATAGGATTTTGACATGGATCCCAGTTCCAGTTAAGGGTTCCTTGCCACTGAGTGGATCTCTTAGCCAATCAGTAAGCCATTGATTACTCTCCTAGGTTTAGTACATTCTTAAAAGAGCTTTATGTTTTGAATCATATATCTTTCCATTCCTGATCATTCTTCCCTTTAGCACATATACAAACATACTACTTCTTTTTGCAAAAAAAAAAAGCCCTCTCTTTTCTTTTATACTCTTTCCTAGCCACCATAAATCAAATTCTCTTCTTCCCTTTGAAGATAAATATCTTGAAAGAGATGTTTCACTGTCTCTATTTCCTGCCCTCCTGTTCTTTCTTAGATCCAATCTAAATAGAAGTTTGACCCTTTCACATTAACGAAATTGTCATCAGGGTCACTGATAACCTGTATGTTGCTAAATCAAAAGGACATTTCTTTGTCCTTATTTCATTTGAGAAATTTAAGCATTTGTCAAATGAACAAATTTTCCATTTGAATTCACTTTATTAATTTGGATTCCAAAATACCACATGTTTCTTGGATTTTCCAGAGCTTTCCTGGACCTTCTTTCTCAGTGTGCTTTGATGTCCTTTTTTTCTTTTTATATTGTGTATGTATTTATTTATGAGTGAGAAAGAGGGCAGGAGAGAGAGAGAGAGAGAGAGAGAGAGAGAGAGAGAGAGAGAGAGAGAGAGAGAGAGAGAGAAAACACCAAGGTCTCCTGCCTCTATAAACAAACTCCAGGCCCACGTGCCACCTTGTGCATCTGCTTTCCATGGGTACAGGGAATCAAACCCAAGCCACTAGGCTGTTCAAGCAAGTACCTTTATCCTCTGAGCCATCTCTCCAGCCCCTCTTTTTTATATTTTATATTTTTTTATTATTGTCCATAATGAGTTATCTCCAGCCTTTTTCTCAGTTTCTTAAGAGTGCTCCAACACTCACTTCTTGGACTTATTTATTCTCACATTCCTCTGTTTCCAATAATATCTAAATTAATATTTCTAGCTTATATATCCTTCCTGAATTTTCAACTTTTATACTCATCTACATCTTTGGCTTCAATATTTGGATGTTTGGTCTGCATCTCAAGTACAACTGATGTTCTCCTCTGGCCTCCACAGGAGCACATGTAGGAAACACACACACACACACACACACACACACACACAATTTTTTTTAAGAATGGCTAAAGGAAGCTCTCCAAATAGAAAGGAAATAATAATGATGATACAAATAACAATAATTAAAACCTTGGAAATACCAGGATGAACTTGAGAAGCAAAAATATTGGCAAATACTATGCCATAAGATTTTCTTCACCCATTAAGTTTTCTAAATTTTTTGATGATTGACATAAAAATTATAACACAGACTGGTATGGTTAATATATTTGGAAAGGAACTTTGCAAGACACATAGGAGAGGCAGATGGATGTAAGGAAGGTGAGGCTTACCTTTCACTTGAAGAGATTAAAATACAGACAACTGTATCCCATGCTAAGTTATGTATATGGAGTGTGATTCTCTGAGAACTATTAACAAGCTAAAAGCCTGGAGTTTAGTGACTCATGTCTAAAAGTGTTATATCTTGTTAGGCTGTCCCTTTCTAAGTTCCTTGGCCAGAAAGTAGAAACACTGGTATTTCTAAATTGTTGTTTTGCTCCAAGTCTGGAATCTATGAGGCAAGCAAACCAACAAACCAATCAGGAACTCTAACACATGCCATTTCATGAATCCCACAATTTTTAGCTAACCTGCCCCATTATCTCCACTTTTCAGAGTCTTCAACTCTTTTTATGTAATGTTCACTGATTTTAGTTGTATTTATCAGGACAAGAAGAAAAAAGTAGGACTACTTTTTTCAGAAGTCATTGAATTTTTACTCTTGTGTGTGTGTGTGCTCACGTGTGTGGGTGTTGGTATGGATGGTGTGTACATGTGTATTCAGAGTTCAGAGAATAAATTTGGTGTGGCCCTCAGGAAAACTCTCCAACTTTTTGAGAAAGGGTGTCACATTCATCTGGAGCTCACCAGTTAGGCTATATTGGTTGGTCACCAAACCCCAGGGATCCTCCTGTCTTCTTCCCAGCACCAGGATTTCGTATGTATGTTACCATGCGTAGCATTTTTACATGGATCTAGGCATCAATTCAGGTGCCTGTGCCTGGGAGACAAGCACTTTGCTCACTTACTGATCTCTTCAAGGCCCCACTAAACTTTATAATGGGAAGGATGATGTATTCTGCTCATGGTTTCAGAAGGTTCAGTTTCTGCATGTTCCCTGCTTTTGGGCAGAACCTCATGGTGTTGGGAGTATGTGGTGTCGGGGAATTCTATCACCTCATAACAGACAGAAATCAGGGAAAAGGGGAGTCCTGGGGCCAGCTATATCAAAGGCATGCACTAGAAGCCTTCTACCAGGTGACCTTACCTTCTAAAGTTTCTACACTTTCCAAGATAGCATTACCAGCTGGAGATAAGTGTTCAACATATAAGTCTATGAGGGACCTTCTATTCCTAATCCCTCCCCAAAGACTCATGGCTATCTCATAATGCAAAATCCATCTTGCCAGTGTCTAAGAGTCCCCATAATCCTAACAGTTCCAACACTGTTCAAAAGTTTACATTCAAAGACTTTTTTAAACCTAAAACAAACTCTTAGCTGTAATATTTTTATATACTTCCAATATAAAATAACAAAATAAACATTCCCATCCAAAGGGAGGACTAGGTACAATAATAGCAAAGAAGGATGGGGCCAAAATAAGATAGAAACACAGAGAAACAAACATTAAATGCCCTAAGTCTGTGTCCTACATGTCAGGGAATGTGGTGGTGTTCTGTGAGTTCCAGCAGACTTGTACAGTCCTGCTTCTGTTTCCTAGGCTGGCTCTTCTCACTGTCTGTAGCTGTCTTTGGCAGACCTTCTGTGTTGCTGGCATCTCCAGCATCCTGAGGTCTCCACACAAAGCAGTCTCTGAGGCTGCCTATAGCGATTCTGGCTCCAGCACACATCGCCTGGACTCCCCGTCCTTCATTTCAAATCTTGGAAGAAACCTCTATGACACCATAACACTTGCTTTCAGCATACCTGCAAAACCAGAATCACGTGGACAATGCCAAGGCTCCATCAGTGCCAGGCTGCATTGCCCTTTGAAGGTCTGGCCAGGTGAGCCTGAGAAAACATTTTCTTAAGTGGATCTGTGTGTTCCACATACTCTGGAGCTCTCTGCTCAAAGCAAAGTGATTCAAATTTATGAACATCTTTACACTTTTGACCCTGTTGTGGGTGAGGTCTAGCTAATTCCTAGATGCCCTCAACAAAGCATCCTTCCTAGTGTAAAATGCAGTTTCTTATTACTAGCACTAATCACTTTAACAACCATGCCCTACGGACCCTCAACTCTAGACATGCTCCTTTTCCCTCCTGTACACATCTTTCTGTTCTGCTTTTTGATCTGATGCTCAATGTAAACCTGACTAAAAGCACCTAGCAATAACCATACTATAGCTTAAATGCTCT
>PVHP010020573.1:0-30457 GCA_004024765.1 Zapus hudsonius | reverse complement strand
ATATATTGGAAGCACTCAAGTTAAATATATTCCTCCAACAAGGCATGGTAGGAATAGGCATTCTGTAAACACTCAGTAAGTGTCACAACTGTTATTACTGTCAGTACTATCTGTTTTATTACAACCCATTGCACTAAGGTTATATGAGCCTGATTACTGTTTTATGAGTACATAATTCTCATTTTGGATGATTTTTCCTACACTTTTCATGAATTTACTTTCATTTTGGAATACTTTTCCTATTTTGTACTTAGTTATTATCTTCAATATTGCCAGAATGCATATGCAATGTCTAGTATTCTGACTTTCCTGACCATCACTCTTTTTTATGAGTTTTTCTCTAAAACACCTACTTCAATTCTGATATGAGGCATAAAAACAGATAATATATGTGTTAAATGATATCTACTAGTGGTGTCCCATACATGGCTATCAATTTATGGATGGAGTAGACTATGGATTATTCATCTGTTTATTACAAAGAAATAGCGTGCTGTATTCTGATGAATAATGGATCATTTTATCATTTCTATTTTTTCAAGTAAACATTATTTTTCTCTAATGTAGTTAGCATTCTAATTTTGTCCTGTATGTAGTATTTATCTCAAAAACATACTTGAATTAATGAGATGCAGAGAGGGGAGCTTGGTCTCTGACCCTGCATTTCAAGCTTCATTTCGTGATATCTATACTACTTAGTGGTAGACGAGGAGGTAATTTGACTGAATATCACTGCAATAGCAATTTAAGCTATTGTCCATTGCACATTGCTCTGAAAGAAAAAGACACATTATGCTCCACTTAGGACAATCAGGATGATTGTCTCTTCTTGGAGAAGTTATGAATGTTCTGTCATACAGATAATTTGAATAGCTCAAAGCACAATTTTGTTTTCAGGTTGAACCTCTAGTATTATGGTGATTCTCAGGAAATCCAACTGATATTCCTGAGCAGGTTTGGTTGCAAAACATTGATTTTTATAAAATTATATGGCTAATTATACATTTTCAGAGCCAGAGTATAGATGATTTCTTTTAATCCTAATTAAGTGTAAAACATCACTAAAATGATACCTGACTAGTTTTAGCAACATTTAAATAAAACAAAAGTAAGTCACTTTTCAAACTTACCTGAATTTTATTTACTTTGTTAACTCTCTCACTGTCCATTGAGGTTAATTATATATCAGAGCAGACTCATGGAATGATGATTCTCCATCTTAAAGATCAGGAATCCTCAAGATCTCCCAATTTTCTATCAATAACCCCCAGGTATTCCCCACACCAAAGTTTCACCCTGACCTTGTCTTGAACAATGGTGTGATACAGAAAAAAACCCTCAAGATTCTAAAACAATGTAACTCATTATGGACAATAAAAAAAGAGATTTCTAATATGTGTAAAGATAGTATATTAGTCTGTATTCTCAAGACGAGCAGAACTGACATAATTTATGGTATATTATAAAGGGGATTTATCATATTGATTTATCTAGTACAATCTGAGTTATTCAACAATGACTGCCTGTAAATTGGAAAGGCTGAGGACTTGGCGCAACTCACCCCATTCTGACCCTGCAGGCCTGGAGGATTGCTGAAGGTCCACTGGTCTTTGGTCACCATTAGTATGTTGAAGAAGCTGGGTTCCCAAGTCAGTGGATGGCAGGAACTTGGTAGATGTAACTCATCAACAAAGAGCCAAAGTAGCCAGGCAAAAGTACTGTTTTGCTTCTTTTTTTTTTTTTCCTGGCTGACCGGGAACTCACTCTGTAGTCCCTGGCTGGCCTCAAACTCCTGGAGATACTCCTATTTCAGCCTTCCAAATGCTGGGATTAAAAGTGTGTTCTACTATGTCCTGCTGGACACTCTGGAAGGACGCCCACTCTGGAGGGAAGACTCTTTTCTGCTCAGTTAGTTCTTCCTGGAAATGCCTCCACAGAGCTGCAAAAGAGGCATATCTCTTACTTAGTTGCAGATCCAATCAAATTGACCTAACCCTAACCATCACAGATATGTATTGATGAGATTATTCTTCTAGATTCAAGGTTGACTGTTGAGTTAAATATAACTGTTGAACATGAATTCTTTGTTTTAGTTTGTACTAAGCTATGTTGGAGGTTTGTAATCATAACATTAGTAAGTAAAGTTTTGAAATATACTTCTCTACTACTGATACTTTTTAAAATCACAATGAAAAGATGCTATATTTTTCATTTATGATGTATTTTCTCATGCATTTTATTACTTTCATTATCTGAAATGCTTGTATTTAAGTGTTGAATCTTAACCATTGACTATATATTGTTTGGTGGTAGCATGTGCATTAATACTGCTACAAAATCCTCACTAGCTCTAAAGTCTTTCCCAATTAATAATGATCCTGTTTTCTGTACAGTCCTTGGAACCACCTGTACTCTCTTTGCAGTCTCTATTGATTTGACTTCCAAGAACCTCATATAACTGAAATCTTAGTATTTTTTCTCTTGCAATAGGTTTATTTCACTTATCTTGTTTCAGCCTATGTGAATTCTGAAGCTATATAGTTATGAGGTTTAATATGGGAAATATGTATTGAATGTGCAAAAGTGTAAAATGTGGGTAACAGAGATAAAGAGTTGAGTCATGATATATGACACACCACATATATAACAATAATATGTATGAAATATCTCTCAGGCTTATCAATTCTAGATATTATTTTATTTGCCACATTGTAGTTTAAGCATATTCATCTTCTCCAATTAAATCACTATCATATTTGAAAATAAATTCTCATAAATTTCTTATCTGTGTAAAATGATGCTAATGAATTAACTACCTCGATTATTCATTGAAACAATTTGGAGAACTCACATATTACTAATTCTTGCAGCAATAGAACATTTCAGAAGAGGGTAGAGTGGTCCTTTCATTACACAGGGTCAAACCCAACAGCCCCTCCCTGCAGTGTAATAATAAACAAAATTAATCCTTCTGTAGTCCCTAATAATTTCACAGTTTCTAGTATATGTAAAGATAGTTTATTATTCTGCATTCTTTAGAAGAAAAGAACTGACAGAATGAAAGATTACAAAGGGGATTTATTTTATTGGCTTATCTAGTACAATCTAGGTTGTCCAACAATGACTGCCTAATTTCAAAGAAATTACTCATGAAAGACTAATTTCATGGCCACACAAAGTTCTAGGTGAGAAAGACCTAGTAACCAAACAAATTTGTCATTTTTGGAGAAACTTTCATAAGGTATGACAAAAGTGACGGTCTGCCTTTCTCTGGTTTATGTTTATTATATGATAAGAATGGAGAGTAACATTGTGTTTTGGTGGTGAAGAGCAGACCACCTCCACTGTTGGCCATGGGTTCCTCTGGGTGTTGTGAGAGAACATGGGAATGCACTGATTCTTTATGCAGTTTTGACAAGTAAAGAAATTAACTTATTGCATACTGTTAATGCTTGTGCTGTTATGATTTTGTATACTTTTAATTTTATAATCCACTGGCATTTATAACAATAATTACTTCTGAAATCATATTTCAGGCTTCACTGCATTGAATTGCTGGTTATCATTTAACTACAAATTCCAGTGTACAGCTTTATTCTCTTTGCTTATGCTCATGCATGTTTTGTTGTTATGGCTTTTTTTTTTTTTAGGTAGGGTCTCACTCTGGCCAGGTCTGACATGGAACTCACTCTGTATAGCCCCTGGCCTTGAACTCATCGAAATCCTCCTACCTCTGCCTCCTGAGTATTGGGATTAAAAGGTGTGTGCCACCACTGCCAGGCTGTATTTTGGAATTTTTTAAATCAATATATTTTTAATGATTTAAACATATTATGACCTTCATTTATTTATTTTTACTTGTTTGTTGAATTTGACAGCTTGTGTTATGTCTCTGAGAACTTCCTGCCAGAGTTACCAGCCACCCCCACAAACACCCCCCATCTGCAATGTATCAAGTAGCTAATCATTTGGACCTTCTCTGCTTCCTATAATTCTTTTATGGCTTCCTAGACTATCTAACTTTACTATTTTCTTTTTAATTCTGAGTGAATTATCCCGAAGTTAATTATTGCATCCCCTAAATTTAAAAAAAAAAGTGTTTCATAAGAAAACTTTCTGGGTCACTTCCTATATTTTTTTTAATTAAAAAATGATCATTTGTGTGGGGGAGGTCAAGGCCAACAGCCACTGCATATTGAATGCAGATGTTAGTAATACTTTCTGGATCTGGCTTGATGTGGCAGGTTGCGGAATTAACCCATTGATTTGCAAGCAGGTCTCTGACCCCTGAGCATCTCCCAGCCTAGTTAGTGCTTTAAAACACCTGTTTGACAACACATTTGGTTTGATGAAGAATTCTATGCTCTCTCTCTCTCTCTCTCTCTCTCTCTCTCTCTCTCTCTCTCTCTCTCTCTCTCTCTCTCTCTCTCTCTCTCCTTTTTGAGTTGTTACATTAACTTTTATGCAGCAAAGGAATGCCGAAATGAAAAGTACCTAAGGCCCTTTGCCAGGCACTACGTTCTGGGGCAAAACCTCATATCCAGAAAGTGAAAGAGAAAAAGAGGAAGAAGCCAGGATACCACCACCCCTTCAATGGTTGCCTTCAAAGACCTAAAGAACTACTAGTAGGCTCTACCTTATAAGAGCTCTGTAAGCTGAATAGCGCCACACCAGAGGGCAAGCCTTTACTCCTGGACTTTTGAGTGTGTGTGTAGGCAGGGGGGGAGTTGAAAGGGAAGTGACATTACAATTCCTAGCTGTAGATGTACCAAGCCCCTAAAGAATATTTCTATCATACATTCAGTTGAAATTACTATCAATTTATATGAAAAAGTTTATCTTAACTCTAAGAAATATTTACCTCGGCAAAACTTATTATACCTGCTGGTTAGTTCCCTTCTGTGCTGTAGTTCAACTCCAGCTGTCAGGCACTGCTGATGCTCATCAGGGATCATACGTGTGTTATGTGTGATTATTTAACATGTTTATTACAATGTAATAAAATTAATATCTCTACCAGATATTAACTTTTTTTCAAGTAAGGCTTATGACACTTTGTGATTGAATGTAAATGACTATATTTAGAACAGCTCAGAGAAAATCACATAACCTCATGTAGTTTTTAAAATTTAACTAAATAAAATTACTTCAAAAGCAGAATTCAGAGATACTCTCTTTTTGTTTTGTTTTGTTTTGTTTTCACAAAATGTCCTGCCATAAAAGGGTGTACTTATAAACTTTTCTCATAAACTAAATGAGCAAGGATCCTAGAGAGGTAAGAACATGGAAATTTATTTGCTTATGTTAGAAAATTCATCAAGTCTCAATTTAGAAAAGGAAGTTTCATAAAGCACAACTACATCATCACATTCCCTAAGGTATTAAATCATAACCTTAAAATGAGTGGTTTAAAATGCTTTGGATAATTTCACACTTATAATGTGATATTTTCTTCCCCTATGGTAATTTATTCCAGTTATTTCTATCTTATATCAACAGCATCGCATACCTGATTCAGAGCTGAACTGTTCTTCAAGACATGTCTCTTTTGATTTTAGTGTCTGTCAACAGAATTTTCACAAGGCAAAACTCCTGTGGAGAAAAGAATAGCACATTACAATAATCTACTAATCTAGTTAAATTTTAAGACCCATGACAACTAATTTGTTAATTGCACATGAAACATTGTAACCATTTATTTTCTCCCTGGATATTGCCTTTAATGCATTCAACATACTGAATAGTCTCTGAAGCTGCTTTAATATTTAATCTTAAAAATTCTCATAAGAGGCATAAAATTACTTCCCCATTTGAGAGGTTATTTTTCACTCAAAGCTTTACCTTAAAATTCCCTTTAAACGGATACTTTTGCAAATGAGACACCAAACTCACACTTGACAATGAGTCTGAAATGTTAAAGTGTTTAGCCTACTGAGTTCCTTCTGGATCATCCATATGTCACTAAACGTCATCGTCTTTCTTTTCCTCACATTGAGTTTGTTTCCTTCCAGGTTTCATTCTGCTTGTAAGTACTACCCAAGTTTTCATCTTTTTATTATAACATCTAGATTTTTTCCCCAAGTATTCATTCCTTTGTGGTTAATTAGTGCTGATTGTCTTTGAGTATCTTTCTATGTGCATCCGACTGTTAGAATTGCTTTCCTAAAGAAAGCTCATACTGGGAAATGAGAACTAGGTTCACTATAAAACTTCAGAATTCATTAAAATGAATGGTTTGTCTCAGGGGCAATAGGAACGTAATTGACCTGTGTGGATTTTCCTATTGTTTTCCTCTTTTTCTTTCTCTAGATTCTTGGTGTTCAAAATGATTAAGGAAAATATGAATATATCTATGGGATTCAAAGCACTCTTGGTATGTTTTTGTCTTTGTTTTTCTAAAATGGAATAAGCCAAAGTATGCAAGGTTTTCCCAGTAATTTTGAGTAATGAGTTTTTAAAAATTTATTACTGTTTCTAAAGCTAAGGAAAACGTCTTCATATTATCAACTAATGACAAATAGTGCTTCCATGGCCTAATATAAAGATGAATACTTTTCTCTAATATTTAAGGCAAATTCAGTCTTTCCTGTGGAATTTTAATTGTTTCTATGCTACTGAGGAAATCTAAGCCCTAGGTGGCTTTTCAAGACTTAGACATTGGAAAAATGTTCCTACATACTGTTTTTCCTAATAACACAGTCAAGTCATTATTGTAGAGAATCATGAAAGTAAGTTGTGTCACTCTGAAATGGATGAACTTTTAATTCTGAAGAAATAGCAGTGTAATAATAAACATCAAGTATGTTGAGGGATCAACGTATTAAGTAATCAATATATAAAGTTTTAGCACAGTTCAGAGCCATAAAGCGGGTAATAAGAAATATATTTTAAGGAACAAGGAAATAGCTTATCAATTAAGGGTTCTTTCTTATCAAACCTACCCACTTGGGTTCAATTCACAAGGCATACATGTAATCTGGACACAAAAGAGGTGTAAGTTTCTGGCCTTAGTTTGCAATGAAGAGGCCCTGGCATGCCCATACACACACACACACATAGGCACAGACATGTGTAAATAAATAAATAGCATCTTAAGAGAGAAAGAAATCCATTGTGTAGATGTCAACAGTGTGTTAATTAATAGTGTTTGATTCTGTTGAACTATTCACTACTGATTATGGTGACATTAAAGTATGACATTAAGTGAGCTATTTTATCCACAGACACAAGCCACATTTCTAATAAAATCCAAAAAATATCCATCTCTCCTTTCTTTATTGATCAGGGAAAATGCAAGGGGATAATCTCTCTACTAATCACTTCCCTGATTACATTAATCATGCAACTGTAAAGAACAAAAATAATACACAGAGGAGGAAGAAAAAGAAAGGAAGAAAAACTGGCTACCTCTGGTATAGCTCATAACACCCCAACCTATGGACAGATCCAGTATGCACACCTTGGAAAGACCCTAATGGGTAGAGGACTGAGAGGAGGGAAATGGGGACACCTTCACAAGATTTACTCATATAATGTATACACTTATTCATAAAAATATATAAAATTAAACTAAATTAAAATTAGGAAAAGAACAAAAATAAAATGAATGTGTCTCTTCAGGTTTGATTTTGTTTTGTTTTTATCCTAGGACCACCAATACAAGCTATCTATGGTCACAATTCCAAGTTATAGAACCTATTTTTTCATATATATACATGTATATGCATATATATACATATATATATATATATATATATATATATATACCACACACACATATATATATATACACCATAAACTATTTTTTTAAAACTCTAACAAACAAAACATTATATGGCTAATTCACAATAAAATGAAGGTTAACTCAAATTTGTCTCATTGACTTATATGTAAAAATTATGAGTAGATTGCAGTATGAGTGATGGTATTAACAAACCATTTAGATTGCTCCATTGGGGCAATACATGTGTGTCTAAGTTGTAGAATAATTGGTGACTCAGCGTAATGCTCTGAGATTGTTCTTTCTCTCTCTGTCTAGCTCTCTCTCTCTCTAGCTCTCTCTCTCTCTCTCTCACACACCACACATACACCACACACACATACACACACACACACATACACACACACACATCTCTATTTTTAACATGTGAGTTTGAGTAACGATCATATGCTTGTGATTTAACTCCGGTGGGTTCTTCTATTTCCTGATCCAAACAAAGGAAAAAGCCATTTGGCATTTCTGCTTTGTTTTCCTCTTAGGATCTAAATATCCTGTGAGTCATGAAGATAGTGGGATACATTTGTGAGTGTTAAGGTATAATTAAATTATCCCTCAATAAATTCACAATATTTTTAAAATATCTTTATTATAAATAAGTTTACACAATATTTTTTAAAGTAAATTGAAAATGAATATAAATTAAAACTTGTACACAATAAAATATTGTGCACTGGAAGTTCTACAGAATGAAATTTATGATGTTTACATGTAGTCCTTTTGTCTAATTTTGTTTCAATTTAATTTGAGTAACACTAGATTATTTTAAATATAAGAATATTTTTAAAAATATTACTTGCCTGATATAAATGGAAAATATTTTTACTATGGTAACATATCAAAGGATGTATAACCACAGAGGAAAATATTTCATGTCTCCAAGTTTTGAAGTGCTGAATTCCCTCAATAATAGGTTTCATTCATTTCCTTGTCAAAAGTCAGTTGGAGTTAAGTTCTAAAAGGAACATGATAATGGCATGGAGCCATTCTTTCAGAGCCAGCTATTAAATATTTACAGGATATGAAATCTGCTGTGGCAATGGGATTCTCACAGCAAGATTAATCTGAGGAGAGAGTACAATATGCCTGAATTAAATTCCTTGATAATGAGAATTTTTATTTGTATTCCAATAGAAGATTAACTGTTAGCTAGTTTACAATGCCAGTACTAATGGGCAGTATTTCTGTTTTCCTAAACTGCATGTGCTTTCCTTGACAATACTAACCTCTCTGATATTTTCAGGGTCACTATTTAAGTATACTAATGTCACTGGATGTGATGGCATCATTATTTATCCTAGGACTCAGGAGGCTAAGGTAACAGGATCCCAAATTCAAGACTGGCCTGAAGCCACAGAGCAAGTGGCAGGACGACCTGGGTTGGAGTGACACCCTGCCTCAAAAAAAAAAAAATTCAATACAGTCTATTTTTTAAACAACTTCAGAATTTTCAATGTTAAAATGATGTCTACTATTGTCCACAGGAACATAGCATCGATAAAGATGCAATTTAAAAAATACAGAATTTAAATGATAGTATTGACTTAATTTTCTTCTAATAGCTATATAAAAATCCCAGAATTTTAAAATTATACTTTCAGATTCTCTCAAAGGAGAATTATTTCATTGTAATCTGTATCTTGTTGATCCTTATTGTACACAAAGAGCCCTATGATACTAACTTCAACAAATCTATCTTAAAAGTATGTTATCTCTTATATTTGACTCATAAGATTCTTTAATTTTATACTAATTAAAATATCTACTTTAAATCTATTTAAAACAGAATACACATAATTTTAGAGTAAAAGGAAATAGGGTTAAATAAAATCTATTAATAGGTGGGAGGGATGGCTCAGTGGGTATAGGCAAGCATGAAGAAGTGAGCTCAAATCCCCAGACCCATGTAAATATTCCAGGATGGTAGCTTGTTTCTGTCATTCCAGTATTGGGAATTGGAGAAAAGAAAAGTTTTAGGGATTTCTGGTGAATGAAGTTTACCTCAATTAATGACCTCTCTGTTAATGAAGATTCCCTATTTCTGTGAGGCATAGTGGTGTTCACCTTTCATCCAAACTCTAGAGAGGCTGGGATAGGAGGGTTTCTGTGAGTTCAAGGCAGCTTTTAACTGCATAGTGAATTCCAGGTCAGCCTGGGCTAGAGTGAGACCTACCTCTCATCACACCCCCTCCATAAAGAGTCCCTATCTCAGCCCGGCATGGTGGTGCACACCTTTAATCCCAGCACTCTGGAGGCAGAGGTAGGAGAATCGCTGTGAGTTCAAGGCCAGCCTGAGACTCCAGTGAATTCCAGGTCAGCCTGAGCTAGAGTAAGACCCTACCTCAAAAAAAAACAAAACAACAACAACAACAAAAAAGAGTCCCTATCTCAAAAAGTAATGTGGAGGGTCCAGGGGGATTGCTCATTGGGTAAGAACACTTCAGTATTGGGCCGAGTTAGGTACTAGCACCCATGCAAAAAACTGGGCTTGGCCACACATAAGTCTAGCCCCATTCTTGTGGACGCATAGAGATAGGAGGATTGCTTGGGCTTCAGTGAGAGACCGTGTCACAATAAAACTTGGGATTCCTCACATTCCAGTGTGTACATATTTGCAAATGTACATACATATACCCCACCCCCTCACACACCCCAAATTTAAAAAAAGAATCTTAAATTCAAGGTCGAGAATGATTAAGGAAGCTTACATTTATCTATGGCTTTCATGCGTGCCTGTGTAGACATGTGAATGGACACACATGAGAGCACACACATATATGAACATACACAGATGCATACCATAAACGCATACACACATTGAGAGTCAGATTGGCACAATGACAAGAGCTCATGAGTTCATAGGTCATTTTAAGAAAGAAAAGGATTGTGAGGGCAGGGTACTTTGTAGGTTTCATTTACCTCTCATTTCTCAGGAATATGTTATTTGGTTTTCTTCTCTGCTTTGTGAAGAGATGTTAAATCAGCATGGAATAGGACTGTATTCTGCCCTCTTATATGGTTAGAACTTGTGAAGCATTGAATTTAGAAGAAATGAACTGGTGTGAGCAGAAGGATATGGTACAAAGAAAAATGAAAGTTTCAAGCTGGAGACAGCAGTCTATTTCAAATGCAATTATTTGAGAGATTACCACCATTGAGATCTGGCCAGATGGTTTGCATTGGGACAGCATGAAGAATACTGACTTTTTTTTTAAAGGAAGGGGTAGAGAACATTAAAGTGTGCTTGTTCTTGAAAGTCTGTTTTATTCCCACCTATATTAAAACTTGGTAGGCCACATGGTGCTATGGAAGTATATCAGATGCAGGAGAGAGGGGGGTCATTAAATTTAAGATGGAGATGTTGGAGTCTCTGTGTGGAGGCCCAATGATGACATGTGGATGAACTGTGGGTTGTAGTTCAATCATCAGTGCACAAGGTGTGATGCTCAGCCTCTGTTCATATGATGCTTTCCTCTGTCATCTTGGAGCTTAACCTTGAGAGAGACTGTAAGCCAAAATAACAACAACAAAAAAAACATAAAAATAAAAAAAAACCCTCCTTTCATCAGCTGATTTGGTTGGGTGCTTTATCCTAGCAATGGAAGGAAACTACTGCAGAGGGCAGAATTTTCAATTTCCCACATGTTCTATACCTGCTCTAGTATGTCAAGATTAGTGTCACTAACTGTTGTGGGATTTGCTGTCTCATTTGTTAAAAAAACATAATTATTTTGAATATTTGGAAGTGTTGAAAAAACATAATTATTTTTCTTCTTTCCTATTTATCATAGGTGGGGAACAGGGAACTCAGTATAAATATGTAGTTTATCTTTGATAAAATTTTAAAACTTAAGCACTGATATTTATCTGCATGAACCTAATCATTTCCTGTATCTTATGAATTATTGTTCATAAAAAATTCAGAGTTTTATAACATTACTGCAGTTGGGGAGAAGTATGACATGCAAAGCAAACAAAAATATCCACGTAAGGTCTTGCAATAAGCAAATCAAACATGGCAGTGTCTGAAAACTCTCATGAGAAAAATTACTTTAATGAAGTCCAGAATCTTACCTCCTCAAATATCCATGAATTTATATGCAGAGTAGTGTATAGATCAGCACAATTAAAAATTGCTAAAAGAAGTTCTATAGATGTTACCACAGCTCATGAAAATAATATTTGGGGGAAGAATAATAAAAGCATTTTTCAAAAGAAGTGAAGAAAAGGAAAGACCACAGCTATAACCCCAAAAGCAATTATATGCGAGTTCACAAAATTGATGATGGAAAGTGTTGTGTAGCAGATTTTCTCCGAATTGAAGACAGAAAGAGATAAAGAGGAATTGAAGAGAGAATTCAGGATTCAGGAAGTCATGTTAGCTAAAAACAAATCCCTTCCTGGGAGGGCTGTGCAGGAAGGAAAGGCTGTGCAGAGAATCAGGAAGTAGACAGGTCTGGGAAAGTGTTGCAAGACCCCACTGCCCTAAGGCTATATATAAAATAGCCTTATATATGGGAAAAGAGACCCTCTGATGGATCTGCCTGGAAGTGGAAGTGGTGAAGTGTGCTCAAGACTCTCCATTGAAATGTGCTCCAGAGGTGCAGCTTTCTGGATCCTCACCTATGCTGAGGTGGGCTGTCTGGTGATTCAGCTGCTCTTGAGTTGAAACAGTTATGGGAGGTCAGCATCCAAGATGGGATGAGACTTCTCATGGTGTAGCTGTGTTTAAGTCATCTATTGCTCCTATAAGCAGCCCCTCTCCCTGCTCTGTAAGTAACCCCAATAAAGTCATTGGTTCACCATACTTGTTTTGGTGTAATTGTACTTTGGTTTGTCATTTGGGCCCTCTCTAGGAAATGTGTGTTCTTGTCACCCCAGAAAAAATTTTTCCCGTGACAGAAAGAGATGACAATTTTCAGAAAAGAATAAAGTAGAGGAGCATTGATAGGATAGTTTGATTGTGAATGTGGAAATCCTAAAAAGAGTAACTAAAATAAGAAACACCATAAAGTCAGGTTATTTCACAGTAACAACCTTGATACACTAATGGAATTGAATTTAAAGGTTATAAACACAGATGGAAAAGGATGCATCTCCACAGAATGCATCCAGTATCAAGGTGAGACGGTTTCCTCAGTATTTCTCCTGATCTTAAGTAAAGGGAAGACTTTAGGACAACTGGCTCAGTTTCATCTACAGTCCACTGTCAGACAAAGGATATGGGGAGTTCACAAAATACTTCCAGAATTGTCTAAATAGATTCAATATATACTGGATAAGAAGTTAGGTGGACTTCAGCCAATATTTCTCTATGGACGTGAATAAGGGATGAGTATTTGTAGCATTGTTCAGTTTATGAATGGCATATTTTGATTCTTTAGCTGCTAACCTGCCTTGATGGTTTTACTGATGCCAGAAAGTGTAAGGTTGTGAGGAGAAAGCAATATCCATTCCTCCATGGATCAAACAGTAACTAAGGGTAAGCCTATTTCACCTGAGAGTTCCTAATGGTTTTTGAAATGTTCTAAACTGCTTTTCTCATTTATCATTTTGAGATAAACTTAGACTTGTGTCTCAAATAAAATATAAAGAATCATCTTTTATGTTTCCTCTAGATTTCACTAACATTAACAGCTTTCATAACCACTATACATCAATTGGTAATATAAGGTTGCTGCAATGCAGTCAGCTGAGCCGCAGGCCATTAAGATAGCAACAACATTTTATGCATATTCAGTGTTCTGGTTGGGATTCTACCTGACATACATTGTATTTAGGATTTAAACTTTTTATATTTTCTTGAAGTCTAAGCATGCCTCCTTCTTTCCCTGCCTTGTATAACCTTGAAACTTTTGAGGAGTATTGATCAATATTTTGATGAATGGCTGTCAATGTGGTTTTATCTGATTCTTTATCATAATTAGATTGAGGCTATAAATTACTGGAGTGACTATCACAGAAATGTATCTTAGCATAATTGAAAGTACTCTCATTAAAAAATTAAAACTTAATTTTCTCAACATATTGTGTTATATGTTTCCCCCATATCAAGGAGATTAGTCAAGGGCAGTATTTTATCATCTATGGAAATTTTAGGGAGGCAATGAACTGATTACATGTACACTCATAATATAATGTAATTATGAATAATATAATAATGCAATGGTGTGATTAAGATAACATTAAAAGGGCACCTATAAACCATCAATGATGTCTAATGTCATTATGAGTAATTAATGGTGTAGACAGATTTTGTATCAAACGTTGCAAAATTTGAGGGTTTTTGCAAATTTGGTCACTGTAATTGTAATTTGTAAAGAAAGTGGGTTTAAAATGCATTAGGGGTAAGACACTTTAAAACTGCATGAAAATGTTATAAAGACATTTCCCACCTGATTTTCAAATCCTCCCCCAAATATTATATTCTCAAAGCTTAACTTTAAAATATATGTCATTATTTTAATTATACTAATGAAATTATATAATACACAAATAATTGAATTTTCCTAGCTAACCTACTGCAAGAAATATAGAAAGAAAAGCTAATTTGAATTTTTGTTTGAATTTTTTTTCATATATATATGGCCTTATGGCATTCTTTGCATCTAAGTCTTTGCATCCTGTTTTAAATTTTATTTTGCTTTACTTATTGGATATGACTATTATTTCATTTCTCAGTGTGATGGTTAAGTTTATTGTCAACTTGACTTGTTTAATAATCTACAGTAATATTGGGCAGGTCTCTGAGCTTGCCTGCAGAAAGGATTGACAAAAGGAGGAGGTCCCTCCTCCAGAGTTGCCCTTCCCCCAAAATTTGCCTCATAACTCTTTAAAAGTGATTGTGTGTGTGTGTGTTGATGTGTGTGTGTGTTTGTATATGTGTTGTGCATGTGTGTGGTGTGGTATGTGTGTGTGATGTGTGTGGTGATGTGTGTGTGTGTGTGTGTGTGTGTGTGATGTGTGTGGTGATGTGTGTGTGTGTGTGTGTGTGTGTGTGTGTGTGTGTGTTGCCATTGATGTGCCCAGTGCACTAACCTGCCATGTGAGTCTCTTGTCTGAGATGGCCAAAATGGAAAATCAGGTGAACCTTTCATGGCTCTTCCACCTGTTCTTGCTTTGATCCAGAGTCACCTTTTACTAATTCTGCTCCCTTGTGATATTAGGGTACAGGCACTTGTGGCCAACCAACCCCAGGTGTTTTACGTGAGCTCTGAGACTTGAACTCCGGTCATCTCACAGCCTCTCAGGCTCTCTTGGTTGTACAGGAAGTGTACCTAACTACTGAGCAATCTGTCCAACCCTGAAGTTCATAGGGGGGGGGATTGGGGAATTGGGGATAACAACTCATTATTTGCCCACTAAATAATGTAACTCATTATGGACAATAAATATATATATTTTTAAAAGTGACTTAAGGTTATAATAGTTATCAGGAGTGGCTTTGGTTTGCTTGTTCTACTTGTTGATGAACTTTTAACATGGTTGGGATTTCTTGGGACTAGGCTATATGATCACAAAGATTGCCTAGTCCCAAGAGTCAGCATCACTTGTGTGGTGGGAAATGGCAGAGTTTTAGGATGACTAGAAAATAGGTTATCATCCAGATAACCATTCAAGACGGATTTAGAAGGAATGACCAGATGCTCATCTGAGTATTATTCTTAACAACATACACTTTTTAAAAATCCCAGAACACTCAGAAGAGTTCCTGAAGAAAGTAGATCCCACTTCCATTACCCACCTCATGATGCTATTTCAATCAGTTGCTTTCATACATACAAATTTCTGTAATCTAAAGATTTTACCAGTTTGGAACTGTCATTCTTTAACTCATATTTCTTAACTGATTGCAAGAAATAAAAAGATATGTTCTGTTAACTCAGAAAGTGTTGAGTGATGGAGATTACGGTTTCCATAACTAAGCACAGTGCAATTAAAGTCAGATTTCAGCTCTGAAACGTGACACTGAATCAAACAATAGACAGTTTAATTCATGTTTTAGTGCTTTCAGGTGGTTCTAGAAAGTCATTTGTCAGTGTAAACTGTTCACTGTGTTCAATAGCATCAGACCATATCTTTTCCACCTACCTCAGAAATAGCATCCATTCTGTCTGTTGCATTCATAACAATCTTAACAGAAATATTGAATGCAAATTTAATTCTGTCGAACATCCCTGTATCCTAAAATATTTTTGGTTTTCTGGTTTTGAGTCACAGATAATTAAACAAATGCAATCATAATATGAAATCACTAATTTTGGAAAGCCATTTTTTCTTTTTTTAAAATATTTATTCATTTATTTGCAAGCAGGTAAAGAGAGAGAGAGAGACAGAAAGAAAGGGAGACAGAGAGAGACAGAGAAAGAATGAGAGAGTGTGTGTGAGAGAGAGAATGGGCATGCCAGGGCCTCTAGCTGCCGCAAACAAACTGCAGATGCATGTGTCACTGTGTGTATCTGGCTTTACCTGGGTACAGGGGAATTGAACCCAAGGTCTTAGATTATGCAGCCAAGTGCCTCAACCACTGAGCCAACTTTCTTGGCCCCCTGATTTTCTTTATATTTTGTAAATTGGCCAAGCATTTATTATAAATATATGCACATATTATATACCTAGTTTATGTAATACATTGCTATTTCATATTTATATTATTAATGTCCTGATAGAAATTCATTCCATAATATTTGATAATATGAACTTTAATTTGAAAAAATTTGGAATAAATAAATATTCAGGAGATATTTTTCCTTAACTGGATGTTACCTGAGGAAGGTTGGACAATTTACTTAAACTTTCTAAACTTCTGTTTCTTTATTTATAAGGTATAAATGCAGGACTTTTTAAAAATATTTTATTTATTCATTTTCAAGCAGAGAGAGAGAGAGAGAGAGGAGAGAGAGAGAGAGAGAGAGAGAGAGAGAGAGAGAGAGAGAGAACCTGTGGGTCTGGCTTATGTGGGTCCTGGGGAATTGAACCCAGAGCCTTAAGCACTGGAGGCAAGTGCCTTAACTGCTCAGCCATCTCTCCAGCCAGGACTTTTCTTTCATGGCTAGTGAGATTTGTATATGTAACCAATTGTCACAGATAATTGTTTCTCATCTGAAAGGTAGTTTTCCTTTAATGCTACATAAGGATATCTCTGCATTTTATTCAATATTTTTCAATTGACCTTTCTTACTTTAACACAGAAAATGAATTAAAAAAGCATAATGGCTATATCATATCTGACTGCAGCCAATCACAATAAGAATATTACCCAACCTATTAAGTATTTCACATGGATGTTGTTATCAATGCAAGGAAAGAATTTTCCACTCATTTTACAATAAAAAACTACAGGGTCTTATAATTCAGATTATCACTTTTGCAGAGATGAAGCAATTTTAATTTTAAATTTATAATCACCACAAACTGAAAACAACTAAAATATATCATATGAGGGACAATTTCAGATACTTATTATGTCATATTGTATAATCTTGGTCTCCATTATACATATGTGGGGCTTGGGGTGAAAGTTTATTGTGCTGACTCTTAGTATTTGCTTACATTAGTCTATATGTATTTTAGTTCAGAAATATTAAAGTGGTAATCATTAAAATCATAATGTGAAAAAAATAAGTACAACAAAAGAAGGAAAAGAAAGGAGAAAATTAGAAAATGAAGGGAAACAAAACTTACACATGTATTTATTGCATCATAGGTCTCTGTCTGCTTGTCCTTAGTTTTTAATGTTTATTCAAACTTTTTGAATTAATTTCTACATATTAAATTAATTTACAACTCAATGAGTTTATGGAAATATACACAGTTGTACTACAACTGTTACAACCAGAGTGCTGACCATTCCCAACATCTCACAATTCAACACAAATGGATTGCTTATCTTCAGATTGAATTGTTCAGTTTCCATGAACTTCATTTTGTTGTTAGCTTGGGATGTTCATAAATAACCTTAACCAGTTTAAAAACATTTTATTATTTCTAGTTTGCTTATAGTTTGTGTAATGAATTGGTATTTGTTATTATCAAATAATTGTTATGCATCTATTGAGATCATCACCTGGACATTCCTATTATTTTCTTAAATGTTGAATTATACTAAACCCAGTCTGGCTTCAAAAATCCAGTCCTCTCAGGTATGCCTTTGAGTGCTTTGATAACAGAGTGTACCACCACACCTGGCTCAGACTGCTTTTTTTAATGAGGAACCAGCCTTGAAATCCTAGGACAAATAGTACTTGGTCATGAATTATTTTTCCTTCTAAAGAATGTACTGTTTGTTTCTTGAGATATGGCACATACTTTTCCTGGAAGTGCATATTGATTGGTACTTTGTTGTAATGCACTTGATATCACATGATTACTAATCTCATAAAAATAATAGTACTGAATACATTCTTAATTATAAAATATTTCTTTTTCATCCTTGGAAATTATACAGAATTCTACTCATCTGATGTTGATGTAGCCACTCTAGTTTTGTGATAAGTAGGCTCATTCTGATTGTATCAAATAACCTAGGGAGTATTTCTTTTCATGTTTCTTTTTAAAATTTCATTTTTTAATTATTAAGTAGAAACTTTGTATGAAAACGTCAGGTGTTGGTACCACTGTTTCCCAACTCCCTGTCCCCAATAAATTGAGGGCAGTCATCAGTGGGATAGTGTTGGGTAAAGTGTGGACCCCTGGCCCTCTGCAAGGATAGCCCAAGTCTAGCCTGCCAGCAAGAGACAGACTCCATCGGGGAGAAGTGAATACGCAGCCGGAGAACCACACACACGTGATCAGGAGATATGTCAAGGCAAATCTCAAAACTTTATCCCAGCATCCAACCTTATATACAATCCAAGGCTGCATTGTAGCCACATCTCTCTCAAAAGGGAGCTCAGCAAGCAGGAACAAAGCTATGGAAGCTCAGCAAGCAGGAACAAAGCTTATTAGCATTAACAAACAGGATTAAGGCTATCAGCCATCACCTCTGCCTCCTGGGGGCAGAGGCATGCTAGGATCAAAGGCACTATGCCATCACACCTGCGCAAGGCCCAAAGGTGTAAGCCACCTCATTCAGCTGTACTTTATATTCTACAATTTAGCCCACAGACATTCAGCCAGGCTGGGTCCCAACAGGATAGCTGGTATGCTCCATAGGATGGAGGGATTTGGGCTTTGCCAGCATCAATCCTAGTGTGGGATGGGGAAGTATCTCTGGATATCCCTTCCACAATGGCTCTTACAATTTTTCCATCCCCTGAGTCATGGTGGGTGACTTTTAAATCTACTTTAGTGTTGAGCTCTTAGCAGCTTCTGGATTTCTGATTTAGAATATTTTGAGTATCCTGGTGTCTGTCTCCATCACCCTGACGCAGGTTGTCCAGGGTTGTTAGGCTTACTGTGGAAGCAGCACTCTTGCTCATCTCACCACTTCCTCTGGGGTTTCACCTGGACTGTATAGGATGTGGTAGGGGTGGTTTATCTCCTACTAAGAAGTCAGCTATCCTTTCTGCTCATGTTGGTAGAATTAGGTTTTCCATGGTTCCCCCTGCCTTCTGGAAAATAAAAGATTCTCCAAAAGAATGAGATCAGCATAGGTTGAATGGGATAGGCATTGTTAATTTGGAGGGATTATGATGGGTGTAGCCTCTCTTTATGGCTATAGTTAGTGGAATGTTCCCCTTCGAGTCCAGACACTTGGTCTCCATAGGAATTTGGCTTGGATCCCAGTTCTAGCTATGGGTTCCTTGCTAGAGAACTCTTGTTTACCTCCCCAGGTTGAGTGCTCTATTGTATAGATTCCTGCATTTTGTAATTCTGGTTGCTTTCATATAGCAGTGTCTCCTGTTTTCTTCCAACATTTTTGGCCTTTTCCCCCTGGCAGTTTATGAAGCACTTTCCAGCACTATACAGAATAACGATCTGGGAACTGGCTTACTTCCAGATTCCAGCCAGGTAATCAAGTGCTTTGACAGAAGCTTCTCTTGTCATAGGTCTCTCTAATCAACAGCTCTATGTGGGTAGTACTGGTACTGGGAGTTGCAAACCAGTGTCCATTGAATTAGGATAAGGCTTCATCACACCCTGTTCAGCGTGCTTACCCTTGTATTCCTTTGGAGGGTTTATGTTTTAGCCTAGTGTACAAGGGTAAGGACTGTATGATACCAATTCATTTTGAATTTAGTTTTGTGTATATCTCTTCCCACCCTCCTATTACTTCCCCCCCCCCCGACACACACACCCTCACACCTTTCCATCCCTAATTATCTGTCTCTTGAGTTAGACATCATGTTTGCTTGCAATTCAAGCTGATCATGATTAGGAAATAAAGATGAGGGCGAATATGTGGCATTTGTCTTTCTGTGCTTGTGTGAGATTGCTGAGTAAGATCTGCTCCAAGTCCATCCATTTTCCTCCAAATTTCATTATGTAACTTTTGCCTTACTGCTGAGTTAAAATTCCATGTTTATATATGCCATAACTTTGAAATCCATTTGACCAGTGTTGGGCATCTGAGTTTGTTCTAATTCTTAGCTATTGTGAATTTAGTAGCTATAAATATGGTCCAGACAATGTCTGTTGAAGAGATAAGCCTTTAGGGTAGATGACCAATAGAGGAATAGGTGGGTTCAGTGGTACCTCATAGTTATTTCTTCCTTTGTGAATTCCCTATTCAGTTCACTGCCCAATTTTTTTGGTTTGTTTGGTTTTTAATTTCTTAATTATTTGAGTTGTTTGTAGATTGCTATTAGGCTTCTGTCCTTAGTATAGCTAGAAAAAAATTTCCTCCCAATCTGATGACGATCTCTTGGCTTTGTGTTTGGTATGTTTTTCTATTAAAAAAAAAATTTTAAAAAAGAAAGCTTTTTAGCTTGATGAGATCTCAATGGTTGAGTGTTGAATTTCCTGGACTACTGGGTTATTATGTTCAGGAAGTTTTACTTATTAAGTTTATTTATTAAGTTCAAGAAGGAACCCCTATATTATGGAGAGTTCCTCCGATTAACTTCCAGGTTTTTAAGGGTTTCAGGTCTTATATTGAGGTCTTTTATCTACTTGGACTTGTCTTTTCTGTATGGCAAGAGGAGTGCATGTACTTTCATTTTTTTTACATGTGTTTATCCAGTTTGTTCCACATCATTTGTTGAAGATGCTATCATTTTTCCCCCAATTTTTGCTATCTCTGTTAAAGATCAAGTAGCTGTAGTTACTTGAACTAAGGGCTGAGTCTTTGATTCTGTTCCATTGGCCTATTTGTCTTTTTTATGCCAGTACCATGCTGTTTTTATTACTATGGCTTTGTAGTGTACCTTTAGAGTGGGTATGATGAGACCTGACCTGTTTCTTTTGCTGAGGATATTTTTGGATATCTGGAGTCTTCTGTCATTTCAAATGAATTTTAAGATTATTTTTCTATCTCTGGAATTAAGGATGCTGGGGTTCTTACTGGTATTGTATTGATTCTATATATTACTTTTGGTAGAATTGCCATGTTCACAATATTAATTCTACCTATTCATGAGCATGGGAGGTCTTTCCATCTTACTATGTTCTTCATAATATTCTTGAGTGTTTTAAATTTTCAGTATAAAGGTATTTCACATCCTTTGTTAGTGTTATAAGGGTTTTTTTTTTTTCTTTTCTGGCTATTGAAAATGTGACAGTCTCACTGAGATCTTTTTCTGTGTGTTTGTCATTTGTATACAGGAAGGCTACTGATTTCTGTATGTTAATTTTATATACTGGCACATTACTGAAGGAAAGTATCATCTGTGGAGATTTATCATAGTCTTTCTGATCTGTTATGTATAGGATCATGCCATCTACAAATAGGGATAGTTTAACTTCTTTCCGATTTGTATCCTTTTTATTTCTTTCTCCTATCTTATTGCTTCAAGCACTATGTTGAAGAACAGTGGTGAGTTTGGACACTCCTGTCTTGTTCCCAATCTTAATGAGAAGTCCTTGAGTATTTTCCCACTGAGTGTAATTTGGGCTTTAGGTGTGCTGTATATAGCCTTTATTACGTTGAAGTATAAGACATCTATGCCATTCTTTCCAGCTTTTTGATCATGAAATGATGCTGAATTTTGTCAAATGGCTTCTCTGCATCAATTGAAATGATGTGGGGTTTTTTGCTTACATTTATTTATATGGTGTACTACATTAATTGAGATTTGTATGTTGAACCACCCCTGATTCCCTGAGATGAAGCCTATTTGATCTAGGTGTATAATTTATTTCATATGTTGTTGATTTCAGTTTGCAAGGATTTTTTAAATTAATATTTTTATTATATATAAATATATATTGCATGAGCAAATGTTGTGAAAGTGTCCTTGTTTCCCTCCTCTCTGTCCCCTAACCACTGGGTTCTTCCTCCGTGCACATACTGAATCTGTTGATAGGTTAGGGGGATAAAAACTTCACCAGAGGTAGCCAGTTTTTCTTTGTTTTTCTTCCCCCTTTGGGTCTTGTTGCTGAGGGGGCAATGTCTCTGGATGTTCTCCCACACATGGCTCTTACCTTCTATCCACCCCCTCTTCTGCTCAGTTCCCTGAGTCATGGTGGGTGACTTTTAAGTCTGCTTTATTATTGAGATCTAAAGTATCTCTGGACCTTTGTCCTGGGTTGTGTTGAGTATGGTTGGTGTCTGTTTCCATTGACCTTTCATGGGTTATCAGACATCCTGTGGTGATTGGTCTCCTGTTTGTCTCATTATTTTCTCATAGATTTCAATTGGGCCCTGTTTGAAGGCTAGGTGTGATTTGTCTCCTGCCAGGATGTCAGCCATCATCTAATGTCTTGTTGGTGGAACTGGGTTGTCCCTGGCGAGGATTTTGTTCATAATTTTTGCATCTTAGTTTATCAGTATATAGGACCATATTTTCCTTTCTTCTTGTATCTCTGTCTAGTTCAGTATTAGAGTAATGCTACCTTCATAGAAGGAGTTGGGGATCATTCTTTGTTCTCAAGTTATGTGAAAAAGCTTGAGGAAATTTTGTTTCCATTCTAAGATGAAGGTTTGGTGGAATTCAGCTGAGAACCCATCAGGCTCAGAACTTTTCCTTCTGGGGAGATTTTTGGCTACATTTTCAATCTCAATGGATGTAATAGGTTTGTTCAGAAGATTCATCTGCTCTGGATTTAATTTTGGTAGGTGGTATGTGTGTAGGAGTCTATCATTTCTTTCAGTTTATCCAATTTTGTGGAGTAGAGGTTTTAGAAAATATGTCCTGATAATTCTTCCAATTTCATTGGTGTCTGTTGTGATCTCTCCATTTTCATACCCAGTTTTATCAATTTGAGACTTGTCTTTTTTGTTTTGTTTTGTTTTGTTGCTTTATCAAATTGGCCTAGTGCTTATCAATCTTGTTTATTTTTTCATAGAAACAGTTCTTTATTTAGTCAATTTTCTTAATTATATTCTTGGTTTCCAATTCATTATTTTCTACCCTGATTTTAATTTTTTTAATTTCCATCTGGAACTCTTAGGTTTGGAGTGTTTTTGTTTTTTTTAGGTGTTTGATTAAATTGATAATTTGATATCTTTCTGTATGTGTTAAGAAGGCATTTAGTGCTATGAATTTCCCCTTATTGTGTCTTATTGTGCCTTTATTGTGTCCCACAGATTTTGATGTGGTATCACTTAATTGTCATTCAGTTCTAGAAATTTTGCAGTTTCTTTTTTTATTTCTTCCATGACCCAGTCATTATTATGTAGTGTGTTATTCAGGCTCTAGGAATTGGTGTAATTTCTGATGTTTCTCTTGGTAATTTCTAACTTTGACACATTGTGGTTCAATATGATGCAGGAAGTATATCTATTTTCCTGAATCTATGGAAACACACTTTATAGCCTAATATGTGATCTATTTTGGAGAAGGTCCCATGAGCTGCTGAGAAGAATGTATATTTTGAAGAAATAGGATGTAATTATTTTGTAGATGTCTGTTACATCTCTTTGATTTGTGGTGTTATTAAAATCTATCATTTCACAATTGTTTTTCTGCTTGGATGATCAGCCTATTGGTATAACTGTGAGATTTGATTTAATCCCTGCCATATTGGAGGCTTTATGGGTTTGGTGCATTTTTGAGGACCATTTTCATACCTGCTCTGGTTTGCTTAATGTGTTCTTCTTCTTGTAGGTTCTTGAGGTTGGTTGTTTGACTCTTTAGTGTAGAGTTTTCATTTAAGTATCCTCTATAGGTTTGGTTTGTGTTCATGCAATCAGAGTTGTCTTTTATCATGGAAGGTTTTCCTTTCCCCATCTATTATGAGGGATACTTTCACTGGGTACATTAGTTTGGGTTGAAAACCACAGTTTCTTAGACCTTGAAGTATTCTATTCTAAGCCCTTCTGTCATAAAGGCTTTCCATTGAAAAAAAAAAAATCTAAGGTAATTCTGATGGGTTTGCCTTCATCTGTTATGAGTCGATTCTTTCTTGTTGCTTTATACACTTTAACTTTGCTTTCTTTGTTTAGAGTTTTAACCATGATGTACCTTAGAGAGTTTCTTCTTTGGTCCACTCTGCTGTCCCCTGTGCTTGTTGTAGCTGGATGGGTCTCTCTTTTGAGAGTGGGGAAGTTTACTAATATAACTTTGTTGAATATATTCTCCATGCATTTGCCCTGAATGTTTTCTCCTTGTTGTGTGCCCATGATCTGAATGTATGGTCATTTTATGGAATCCCACAATTAACTTTTACTGTATTGGCATGATTTTTTTGAACTTATCAAAATTTTTGGACCCCAAGTTATTTCTTCTGTCTTGTCTTCCAGATCTGAGAATGTGTTCTCCACATTATCTACTCAATTTGTGAGGGTTTTTAAGGAGTGCTCACCTAGTGCATGTCCGCTGGAACTCCCACTAGAATTGGAGACCAGTAATTCTTACCTAATTTAATCCCGAGAGCACTATTGTGTTATAAATTTTGCCATGTTGACTATAATCTTTATTCATATTTTGAAAAAAAAATTTTCTTATTTTGGGAATGTCTTTGCTGCAGATTTTCCCATATTTTTCTTTATTTTGAATTTCAGTGTATTTTAAAATTTAGTATGATGTTTTATATAAACTAAATTTTAAATTGATTAGCCAATACATGCATAATATAATTATCCATAAAGTGTCATTGAAATATATCAATATATTTTTGTCTTTAATCTTTGTTCTCTCTTTCTTTTATTCTGTTATCACTAATGGACCATTAAATGCATTTTTAACTCTTCTAGAAAATTCTCTAATGTACTGTGCCACTGTTATCTATTTTTTTTTTGGAGTACATGACTCAGTGGTACTTAATCTAATCCTTTTCTTTGAGGAGTAAATATTATAGTCTTTTATTCACATTTACAATTAACAATATATTTATAAAAATGGTAGTGTTGCAAATTTCATGTATAAATTCAGATTCTCAAAGAAATACCTAATTCTAAATGAATAAACTTTGCTATTTAGTTAAATACATTTTAAAAACCCATAAGAATTCCTTATATCTTTATTGTATGACATGACTATTATGATGAGCTCCAATCCCTTTCTTTTCAAATCATGAAAATATTAATTTTGAATCCTCACATTTTGCAGCATTTTATCTGATAAAATTCAGTTTGTTTGACAAAGATGTGTTCATTATTATTACTGCCCAGCAGGACTTAAGAAGTGATTTGCCAAGCTAGAGTTGCATATGAGAACAAAGAAAAAATAAAACTTACTTTCTGTTGTAGTCAGCTTTTTGTTGTTCCACATAGAATCTGACCAAAAACAGCCTATTGGAGAAAAGGGTTTATTTTGGCTTACAAGACTCAAGGAGGAATCCATGATGGCAGGTAAAATGATGGCATGAGCAGAGAATGAACTTCACCTCCTAGCCAACATCAGGTGGACAAGAGCAGCAGGGCAGTGTGCCAAACACTGGCAAGGGAAAGCTGGCTATAACACCTGTATGCTCACTCCAAACAACACACCTCCAACAAGGTTCCAACTCCAAAGTTTCCATCAGATGAGAATCAAGTATTCAGGACACATTTTATGAGGGAAACCTGAATCAAACCACCACAATTTATACATGATTCACTGTAATCTTTACTCTTTTAAATTTTCTAATAGAGTAATACACAGATAACTCACAGCATCTAAAGTTTTCTGTACTGACTTTAAAACTAATGATCCACATTGGCATATTGTCAATCAATTAAAATGACATAATTTGTCATAGTTGGATGCTTTGTCCCATCCTTTAAGTCACTTGTTAAATCTCTAATACCAAATTAACATTTGGGCCTTTCAGAGGTCAACAGAATTCAATGAGTTCATGTGAGAGGAATCTTAATAATGGGAAAAGTTACCTTTAAAAAGTGACATCAAGGAGCTAATTCTGTCTTTTCAGAATTTTAGTCATGGTTTGTGTAAGTAAAAAAAATTGCTCTAGAAGAAAAATCTGTATCTTTTCTAGTTTATGGGACTACTCTATTAATTAGCATGTCAGCTAGCTATTAATCCGGGATTTGGGGAAGATGACTTGGACTTGGGTGAGCCTCAGCCAGAGCCAATTAACTCACTGAACAGTATCCTCTGGCACTCATTGGATTGTCAACTTCCTCCTTTCTTCTCTCCCCTCTGTCTGTGATGCCTTCACTTTTCCCCCTCTTAAGAGAGGTAGGTAAAGCAGATTAAAAGCTATAAAGAACTGACTGATTATATGCATTTTAAGGTAATTCCGCTTTTGTGTGACAGATTTGGACAATTACACAGAATACTTTTTTTTATCTGCCTGAAAAGCTTAGTTGTAATAAAATATTGTTTTTTTTTCAGGACATAAGGTGATATCTCCAAAAAATTTTTGGTGTTTTATTCAAAAATTACATGTTTATAATTATCATGTACCAAGGACTCAAATGCAGAAGACAAATGTATTAGTTAGAAAATGAACAAGATGGACAGGGTACCATGTATACTTCTAGGTAAATAATACATACATTGCAATATGATAATACCAATGGTAGCAAATCCAAATTATCTGAAATCACAGAATAAGGAGCATTCCTGTGTCTGTCTATCATATGCACTGTCCTGCTTTTTGAAGAACGTTCTGCAAAGTAGCTTCTACTTTGCACGTGCTCAGATTTCAGAGGGCAATTGGGGAAATAATTGCTTTACCCATGATAATTGAAAAGATAAAACCTACTTAAACCTTCAAGGTGAGGAGTTGTACATTGTATTTTTTTTAAATTAAAACTTGTTTTTTTTTTTTTAATTTTTACTTCTTTAAGGAGAGAGGCTTTGACTAAGAAAGGAGTGTCTCTCCAAATCTGGAAGAGCCGTTGTCAGTCAGTGAGCCCCTCTGATTCTGTCTTGCTGCTTCCCATGGGACTAGGGCTGCAGACATGTGTGGCCATACTTCAGCTGTTTTTATAGGTGCTGGAGAAGCAAACTCAGTCTCAGGCAGCTCTCATGACTGCCTGTCAAGTGCTCTTAACTGTGATCCATCTGCCCAGTGTAACATATTTTTTTCAGTAAATTCAACCATTATTCACTAGAAACTTGCACTTTACCTATGAATAAAATGTGATGGGGCCTGGGGAGATGGCTCAGTGAATAACATGCTTGCTGTCCAACCCTGAGTACCCACGTTCAATCTCTAGACATCACATAAAAGCCAGAAGATGGCAGGAGACAGGAGAGTTACCCAAAGGCTCATGAATAGAGCACTGAACAAGGCCTTCTGTCTCAATTGACAGAAGTTGTCCTCCAAACTCCACACACACTGTACATACATGTGCCAAAACTAACACACACAGACACATACAAATAAATATCTAAAAAAAGTAAAAGGTGGTATATTAATACAGGTAAATGCATTAAATTTTATATGAGGAACATACTTGATATTTCTGCTTCAAAAGAAATAGCCCACATAGAAAAACAAAAGAACAGATGCATGGAATTATTTAAATAAAAGCAAAGTCATCAACATGAACCACATGTACCCATGGACATTCCAAGAGTAAGAACCATCAGCCTTGTACAAGGGCCTGACACTCGTGTTTATTGCTCTTTCATGATCAGAACACTGAGAAAGGAGGCGTGGTGTTGCAGGTGTTCATTGCTGGTGAATGACAAGGAATAGCAGTAATAGTGGCAACTAATATTTAAAGAGTGTGCTAATGTTTGAAAATCCCTTTTTACACATGTTCCTGTAATTTTCTAATCTTTCATTAAGCAGTAACTTACAGACATGACTTCCCAACTGATCACCTACTTATTGTTTTTATCATCTTTTGAAAGCAACATAAGCAACAATGGTCACTGCAATTATGACGTGGCTAATAAACCTTTAAACGTAAGAACTACATGGCAATCAAACCAGAGACATGTAATATAGAAAACAGGAATTTTTTTGTCCTTCTAAGGTTATAGTCAAAATCAAACACTTGGAAACCCAAAAACTGGAAATCCATTTCTAAATAAACACAGAGAGTTTGAGTTTTGTTTGAGAAAAGACTTCAATTTATCAGATTTAATGCAACAGCTAAGAAAAAAAAACTTAGTAATAACAAAAAATAGTGATATTCCTGATTTAAAAAAAGAAAGAAAGAAAAGAAGTGGGATGATGAGCAAAAGAGCTATTCCCACAGCAAGGCAGATTAGGGAAGGATAATGGAAGGAGGCACCATGGGTGTCCCAAATTCTCCAAAACAAAAATATAGAGACTCTTACAAACCTAATAACTATGGAAAATTTGAATTCACCCACTATGACTCAGGGAAATTTGCGGAAAAGGGGACGGAAAGAATGTAAGAGTCATGGAGGGAATAACTAATGCATAAAAGGGAATGCCATCATGGATTCAATGGTTTTATCTAATAACCTATGATACTGAGCATATTGTTGTGTTAATATATATATTTTTAAGCCAATAAAAATGTTTAAAAATAAATAAATAAAAATTCAAAAAAAATCAATGTTCCAAGAAAAAACATGTTGAAAATTAAATATGAAATGAAAAAATAGGTATGTTAATATGTAAAATTATATAAATACAGTAATAATTTAATCTGTACAAAAATACCTATTATAGCATTGTTTTTACAGCATTGCTTTTTAGCCACAAAATATGATCAATTAAAATGCTCACCTGGGTACTAGGGAATCAAAACTGGGTCATTAGGTTTTTCAGGCTAACAAATTAACCCCTTAGCCATCTCTCCAGCCCAAAATTATTTTCCTTAATAATAAGTTTTGTACAGTTTCTGTAACTAAAGAGGCAATCAACTTTATTATTTTTTACCTCAAAGGTATAAAACTGTTTTAAAAAGAATTCTGATTAAAGCAATGCTTGAAACCATGTATCTCTTCATTAATAGAAAATAAATAAAATTGAAGCAAAAATATTACAAAGTGAACAATTATCTTTCCACACGAGAGCAGAACTTCAAATCTAAAGGGAGCCTTTCTCATACTTTATGTTAATATATAAATAGGGTAGGAAGAGAAAAATTCTAAGTAGTCTGTTCTTTGGGGAACTTGACAAGGTAAATAGATGAACAGTTCAGAGCATTTAATTTATACATCTGTAGTTGCCAAAACTGCTATCTGACAGGCAATGAATTCATAGCTGAATTTATAGTTGGAAAACCTGGGTTGCAAGCATGTGTGTTTGTGTTTGTGTGTGTGTGTGTATGTGTGTGTGTGTGTGTGTGTGTGTGTGTGTGTTTGTGTGTGTGTATGTGCACACACACATTAATTTCTGTTAAATATAATAGTTATACATATTTGCACTTTAGAGCAATGATATTTAAATCTTTCTTGTCCTTGTGTTACCTTGAGAGATATTCTTAGAAAACTATATTTCTCTGCACCAAGCTCTAACAGCAGAATACTGCCACATTTCGCGTGGCATATCTTAAATATAATTCCACAAATAACATGAGCCTTTCACAAAAAGTTTTTTTGTCATGGATGGTACACTGAATGCACTGAGCTGAAGGCTTTTCTGAAGCTCAGTTCATTCTGACTGCTCAGAATGGCACTGCCCATGTATGTGGTGTTCAAGTATTTGACTTCTCATTCTTATTTCAGCTTTTCTTGCTATCCACGTTAGTCAATAGTGATGCTGGTGCCTTTAAAGTGTATACAAAGCACCAGACTCTGAGATCCAAACAGGTCTTGTAGAAAATGTTATGTAGGACATATGTTTCATAGGGAACCTTCAGCTCAAAATTTTGTAGATGTCTATTTCAAAAGTGGAAAATATGCAGCAACTGCCAGATCAAAAGAAATTTTAATAGTAAGCACTGGTTATGCACTGTGGGCCTGTAAGTCCTCTTGGATTCAGAGGTCATCTCATCATGTCTTTAACGCAGCAAAGCTATCTCCTTCTGCATTAGTTGTTTTCTTGGTGCTGTGACCTGACAAGAAGCAACTTAAGGAAAGAAAGGTTTATTTGACAATTCAAGATTAAATAAAGTCTTTCGTGGCTGGGACAACATGGAGATAGGACTTTGAGGTAGCTGGTCACATGCAGTCTTCAGTGATGGATGAGAAAGCAGTGAATGCGGGTGCTCAGCCAGGCCTGTCCTCTTTCTATGGTCCAGGGCCCTGACTCAGGGAATAGTGCTGACTACAGTTAAGGTCGATCGTTCAACCTCATCTAGCCTAATCAAGATAATCCCTC
>PVHP010020572.1:0-30395 GCA_004024765.1 Zapus hudsonius | reverse complement strand
TTTTTTTTTTTTTTTTTTTTTTTTTTAGAGGCATGGCCTTACTGTACTTCAGCCTCCTGAGTGCTGGGATTAAAGAAATGAGCCACCAAGCCTGGCTAAAATTAAATATATGTAGCCAGAGCACAGGGGCTTTCTGTTTTCTCCAGCTTGAAATGAACCCTATGTTTAGTACTGTCCTCTCTCTCTGATGGGATCTGCCATCTCCCTGTACCTGATCTCTGCTTTGTGCAGGATGCCACTTGTGACGGTTTCAAGTACAAAGTGTCCATAGGTTGAACATACCTTCGTCTTCAGCTAGTGGTCGGAAGTGGCAGAAGGGAGAGGGGACCAGCAATTGAGCAAGTGTGGGTGGAGGGGTAGAAAATAAGAAAAACCTATAAAAACATATATGTGTATATATATATATATAAAAATATCACAATTAAACCTATTACTTCATATGCTGTTTTTTTAAATTTTATTTATTTGCAAGCAGAGAGATAGAAAGAGAGAGAGAGAGAAAGAGAGAGAGAGAGAGAAAGAGAGAGAGAGAGAATGGACACAATAGGGCCTCCAGCCACTGCAAACGTACCATTCTAAGCATCTGGCTTTAAGTGGTGTTGTAGTCAGTCACATGCCGTGGGGATGAATTTTCAAACTAGGCACAATTTATGGGAGAAAGTATTTATTGAAACTATAGATTGAGGGGAAGTTACATAACAGCGAAAGAGGCTGGCCCTCTTTCACAGGTCTGAGCTGAGCAGAGAGAGAAACCCATCTCCAACACCACACACACAGAGAACAGGGAACAGGCAGTGGGGTACAAAGAGAATTTCTTCTCCTTTATATAGGCTTAGGATGAGGTCTTACAACCCTTCTCCAGACTTAATGGCTTCCTGAGTCTCTGGAATTTCCTTCCTGCATTGCCCACATAGGAAAGGATGTTTACTTCTAGTTTCTTTGAGCTTCTTTACATCCTGCCCCTTGCTGAGAGGCTGCCTTCCTGTAAACAACCTCAGAGACCCACCCAAGAGTTACTAAAAAAGTCAAGTTGACAAAAAAATTTAACCATCACATGTGGGTACTGGAGAATTGAACCCAGGCTGTTAGTCTTTTCAGGCAAGCACCTTAACCATTTAGCCATCTCTCCAGCCTTTCATATGTTGTTTTTTGTTTGTTTTTGGTTTTTCAAGGTAGGGTCTTGCTAGGTCCAAGCTGACTTAGAGTTCACTTAGAGTATATTGTCTCAAACTCATGGCAATCTTCCTACCTCTGCCTTCTGAGTGCTGGGATTTAAGGTGGGCACTGTTATGCAAAGCTCAAATACTGTTTTTTTAAAGTGATGTGTGCATAAAAGAGAAAGAAGACGTCTGATGTGGAGTTATGAGAATTGTACAGTGCACAGAGCTTACCTGGACCTTCAACCCTTAGGGTTATGAGATACTGCTGTCCTGTGCCCAGCCCAGTGACCTAGTCTACAGCACAACGAAGCCGCCTCAGTCAATTTGGTGGTTTTCCTTGAAATATGTTGTAGTCACCTTCTCATTGCTGGGACAAAGCACCCAACCAAAAGCAGCTGATGGGAGGGAAGATTTTGTTTAGGCTTACAGTCTCGAGTGGAAGCTTCATTAAGGCAAGGAAAAGCATAGCATGAGCAGAGGCTGGACATCACGTCTTCCACAGCAGGTGGAAAACAGCAGCAGGAGAGTGAGCCAAACTACTACTGGCAAGCTAGGGGCTAATGAACCTCAAGATCCACCCCCAGGGCCATATCTCCTCCAGCAAGGTTCCCAAATTGCCACCAACTGGGGACCAAGCATTCAGAACACATGCATTTATGGGGGAGGGTCTGATCCACAGAAGGGATAGAGACACTTAGATTGGTTAAGGAGATGGGAGCTGAGGAAGGTGTGTCCATGGTAAGAGCAGTGAGTCTCTCTTCCCACTTTGAATAGTCATTGGTGATTGCTCTGATGATGAGAAAATGGTGTGCAGGAACTCACTTTGAACTTTACAGCTGTCATCTGTCAACTGTAAGAGAATCTTTTAAAAAACATGGTAAAATAAACATATGGTTTGTCATTTCAACCATCTTAAATGTCCAGTTCACTCACACTGCCCCACCACCAGCCATCCACAGAGCTCACCTATCATCTCTCCTGAATGATACCCCCCATGGTCTCACACTACCCGTCACCCAGCCTCTGGTAGGCACCCTTCCCCTCTCTGCCACTATGAATTTGGCTAGAATGGATCCCTCTGGTAAGTAAAGCATATGGTATTTGTTCTTCGGTGACTGGATTATTTTACTTGGCATAGTGTTTTTTAAGGCTTATTCATGTTGTAGCATGTGTCAGAGTTTATTTCATTTTCTTTTTGGGGGGTTAGGTAGGGTTGAATTGGGGTCTCACTCTAAGCCCAGGCTGAGCTGAAACTCACTCTGTAGTCCCAGGCTGGCCTCAAACTCATATTGATCTTCCTACCTCAGTCCCCAACGTGCTAGAATTAACAGCCTGACTTTTAAAATGTAATTTTTCAAATATTTTTATTTTTTTCAGAGCTGAAAGGATTGGGTCAAGGGCCTTGAACATACTAGGGAAGCTCCCAACCTCAGGGTACATCTTTATTTTTTAGTGCTGGGATTTGAACTCAGGGCCGTGAGCATGCTCATCAAGCATTCTGCCACTGAGCTCCAGCCTCCTTCCTTGTGTGCATTTTGTTCAACTACTCATCTGCCTATGGATGTTGATGTTGTTTCTACTTTTTACAAAGACCAGGCTTGCTTCTGAGAGCTAGACACTTTCCAGCCCCAGGCAGATCCTGAGCTTGTGGGTCCAACCCCTGCTCTAATGTGCCCAGGGATTGAGCAGAGGCAGACACCCCTGAGTTTGGAGGTCATAAGGAACCAACCTCGTTGCCTCCCCAACCCAGAGGCAAGTACTGCACTCTGGTTTTGTTTTTCCTATAGGTTCATTGAACAAATGCTTTATTCTCTAATTGTCCACTTAAAAATCAATTCTAAAAACCCAGAACTCACAATGGCTCTTTTAAAAAAACATTCATTTTTTGCAAGAAAGAGAGAGATGAGAGAGAGAGAGAGAGAGAGAGAGAGAGAGAGAGAGAGAGAGAGAGAGAGAGAATTGGCATGCCAGGGCTTCTAGCCACTGGAAACAAACTCCCAATGCATGCACCACTTTGTGCATCAGGTTTTACATGGGTACTGGGGAATTGAACATGGGTCATTAGGCTCTGGAGGCAAGCACCTTAACCACTAAGCCATCTCTCCAGCCCAACAATGGCTCTTTTAGAGAAGTAGGAACTTATTGACTCCTGCTTCTCTCATATACCAGTGAGAGACATCTTTCTCCAGCCAGCACAGACAGTCCTAGGATGGGACAGTCATTGAATCACACTCCAGGATCACACAAAGAGAGTTGGTATTGGCTTTCCTAACATCCTTGGCTTTTACTTACATTTGTGAGTAAAATCCCATGCCTGCCTCCCGAGGGGAGAGTTTTCATTTTGTTTTGCAAAGATGTGTGGTGTGTCACATCTTCTAATTACAGTTTCACCATCACTGTAGCATAATGGTTACTTCTAAGACCAGGCAATAATAGAGGTGTGTAATACCCATGCTTTCTTGGTGCATCTGTAATTACTGTGTACCTCCTAATTACAGTGTTTCTTACTCAGCTATTCTTGCTTAGAGAGAATAAACTAATAAATTCACTTCTGTTTTCAATCTACTCCTAGGCCTAAATTGCCTACCCTTGCCTCTGTGTACCTGGGCTTCATCATTTCAAACAGGGACAAAGAGGTGACTGAAATGTACTAATTGACAACACACTGTAATGGCAAACTTAAATTACCCAAGAGTTTCAAACCTTGCAACTTTACCCCTATGATTCTATATTCCCCATGTGGGTAGGTGGGATCATTTTCACCCCCTGCACAGCCTGCTGTGGAGTACAAGTGGGTGGGGGGGGGGTGGAGAACAAGCTCACAGGCATCAAAACGACCTCACAGACCCTGTAATCAGAACTATTCACGGGTCTCTTTGCCTCACTTTTTAAAAACAATGCAATTAAGTTATATGGTATATCTTGTGTGTGTGTGTGTGTGTGTGTGTGTGTGTGTGTGTGTGTGTGTGTGTGGTGTGCACCTGTATGGGCTCCTTTGCTCACCTGCACAGTGTGCACTCACCTGTGGTAGCCATAGTGGACCACTGGGTAGCCCACTCCATTGTTCTCATTCCAGTTCTTATTTGAGCCAGAGCTGCTGTTTTCAATTTAATTTTTCATTTGTATGTCTGTGTGCACGCACACACACATACCAGGGCCTCTTGCTGCTGCAAAAGAGCACCAGACTCTTGCACCACTTTTCTGTGTCCTGCTTATGTGGGTGGCTTGTGATTTGTGTTGGATGACAGGCTTTGCATGTGAGGGCCTTTAACCACTGAGCCATCTTCCCAGCTCGAGGGTGCAGGTTTTTTTTTTTTTTTTTTTTTTTTTTTTTTTTTTTTTTTTTGAGAGTTCTCCATTCTCAGATCTCTGCTCCCTTTAGGGTCTGGGATCCAAGTGGTCACACGAAGCTGTTTACATGGATAGAACTGAACGGTCTTGCAGGCCTCAAAATGCCCAGTGTTTTTGTCAAATACTGACGATACTCATATTCCCTACTGTTTTAGACACCTTGAATCCTGTTTCACGTTGTGGAATTGGTTTATTATAAGTAGTGATAAAATACGTAGTCATTATTTTGTTTCATTATCTTGAAAAAAAGGAGAACCCAAAAGTAGTTCAAAACACTGAAAATATAATGTTGGCTTTGCTGTTTACCAGTGTCTTAAGCAAAGCAATGAAGCTGTGGTTTCTGCATTTAGAAAATGCAGTGTCCTTAGTCATGTGGTCTAGCAATAGGAGACAATTGTCTGTGTGTTGCAGGTGTGAGCAAAGAGGGAAATTTGTTTTTCACTGTTAAGAAGGGGAATTTAAAAAGGAGAAACAAGAATAAACTCTGTAATGTTGGTTTGAAATGGAAGGTATTAAACTCTTAGCTTTTAAGAAGAGGAAGGGAGGGAAGAAGAAAATGAGAGCAGGGAAGAAAAAGGAGAGAAAGAGAGAGCTGGTAGGAAGACAGGCAAAACAGAAAGAAGGGAAGGAAGGAAGGGAGGAAAAGCTGATTCTAGGGTTTGTATAGGAATAGAACAAGATATGTCTGATTTTCTGTCTTTGTCTCTGCTTGCTAAACAAAAAAAATATTTTTAAAAAATTAGAAAAGGGCTGGGGAGGTTGCTCAGTGGTCAAGGTGCTTACCTGCAAAGCCTGAGAGCCTGGGTTCCACTCCCCAGCACCCATGTATGCCACATGCACAAAGTGGTACAAGTATCTGGAGTTTGTTTGCGGTAGCTAGAGGCCCTTCTAGATGCAGACATTTCCCCCCCCTTCCTCTCTCTGCTTGCAAATAAATAATTTCTTTAAAGAGATGTGTCTGGAATGGCCTGATGTTCCAGAGTGACCAAGCAAATTGAAGTCCTTGGGAATCTGCAAAAATCTTGGGAGAAGCCTGGACCTGTGAGCTGCGTGGTTTGAGTTAATTGTATCCACATCTCAAAGCACCGAGCCTGAACCCCACTTAACCCCAGGTTAAGTATAGGGAAGCCAGACCAAAGCATCCTGATGACATTATGTTCTTTATCTGAATCTGATAGCACCGAGCCCTTTTGATCTTTCTCTGATGTTCACTACCGTGAAGTATAATATGAGAAAAAAAGAGATTTGATGATATCATTTTGATCTTGAAACGGTGGAACTAGCATAACTTTCAATTTTCATTACATCACCTTCGCAGGCAATTCTACAATTCAGTGATGACATCTTCTGACTCACAATGACAGTCAAAGCCCTTGCCGTCGATCACAAGGCTCCAGCTTGGTCTCCACTCACTCCCTACTCTGACCTGTCCTTAGATCCACAGCAGATGAAATTGAGAAAGATTTTATTATAAAGCTTAGAAGAGAGGAAAGAAGACACCGCTCCTGTCTAGGAGTCCTGAGCAGGTGATCTGCAGTGACTTGGATGAGGTGTCTTTACTTGGCTAAATGAGGGCATGAGCATGAAAACCCAATGATGCAAGAGACCAGTGGTGGTGCGCTCCCTTAATCCCAACACTTGGGATGCAGAGGTAAGAGTTCAAGGCCATCCTGAGACTACATAGTAAATTCCAGTTCTGCCTGAGCTAGAGCAAGACTTTACCGTAAAAACAAAATAAAACAAAACATCAATGAAAGAATAAGCAAGTCTTCATCATTGGTGATTTTAAAAAAATTGGGCTGGGGAGATGGCTCAGTAATTAAAGGCATTTGCTTACAAAGTCTGCTGGCCAGGGTTCAATTCCCTATCCACCTACATAGAGCCAGATGCAAAATGTGGTGCATGTCTACACACACACACACACACACACACACACACACACACACACACATATATATATATATATATATATATATATATATGTATAATAGGGGCTGAAGGTGTTTTGCTCAGTGGTAGGCTGCTTGCCTACCATGCATGAAGCCTCAGATTTTATCCCTAGCACTATGAAAAAATTAAATGAATAACAAAATAAAAATAGGGGACTGGAGAGATAGCTCAGTGGTTAAGGCATTTGCCCAAAAAATCTGATCGCCCAGGTTGGATTCCTGAGTACCCACATAAAGCCAGATGCACAAAGTGGCACAAGCATCTGGAGTTAATTTGCAGTGGCTAGATGCCCTGGTATACCCATTCATTCTCTCTCTTTCTCTCCCTCTCTCTCTCTTTCTTCTTCCTTGCAAATAAATCAATACAAAATTTTAAATGAATAAAAATAAACTGCAATCTTATTTACATTGTGTAGTATCTTGGCAGAAAAATTAAGAGATAAATATAAATTATACAATTATCATTACTATTAAATATATATTGCCTTACTGGATAAAATATTAAACTTGTGATTTCTTTTCATTGCAAGGCCTTTTTTTCTTTCTTTCTTCTTTGGTTTATATCTCAAGGGAAGCTTTTCCAATTAACTGTGATTTCTGCTGAAAGCTCTTTTCTCAAAGAAGGCAATCAGTCTTATCTTCAAGTTAAGGCTTTTGTGTTACATGTTAACCCAAAAGGGAGGAGAGCTAATTCTTCTAATGGGAAACAGCTCTGGTTACATAGCTGAAGGATGTGGGATGGAATATAAGGATTGATGAAACGATCTTTCAAGCCGTGCTTTCCACATACACTGCACAAATCTCCATTTGTATTAGGACGAATACAAATCATGAAGCTGTGGTTGCAAACCTGTGGAGTGTGTTGCTGCATCTTGGTGAGGATGGCGCTGCGCTGGGGAAACCCGGCCTCTGTTCTTCTAGTTCAACAATGGTGTAGCTGGGGACTGCTTAACCTTGGTGGTCTCTGCCCTGTACTCCCAAAGGGCCCGAATATCCTACCCCATGGACTCAAGCCTTCCCTAAGAGGTTAGACATAATATCCCCAGGGAAAGAAGGGGTCAGGGTCAACAAAGTTTCTTCTTGACATCTCAAACTGGGTTGAGGTTATTAGTGTGGAGCAGAGATTTGGATGCTTTCCGGTGCTTTCTACCTTTGTGAACTTCAGTGAGTTAATTCTTCTGATCCTCAATGACCCTGACTTTAAATAGGAATAATAACACTTTTACATGTTGAGCATTAAGTGAGGCAGCTATGCTAACTGTCTGGCACCCAGTAGTCCTCCTGACCCACCTTCACTCAAATTCTCTTCTTCAGGAAGGACTTTCCTCTGGGGAAAAATGCTTTCCATTGGCTCTTGGGAAGGACTGCAGAGGCTTAGGAGTTCTTGTGCCCCTGTCTGTGGGAGGACTGAGATCCCAAGCTGTCTACCTTGCAGGGAATAATTTCAGTCTCACTCAAATCCCCTAATTCAGCCTTTCCTCCCCCCACCCCACTTGTGACTCTGACCCCTTTTTGCCCATGGAATTTTTATGTGACTTGCTTATATAGGGACATAAACTAGGTATACAAATCAGGTATTTACTGATAGTAAACCACAATGAAATTTATTTTATGAAAATAGTGTACAGCAAGCATTGCCATTTATTAAAGATGAAAGCCAGTTTGCATGGTAATGAGATTATGTGCTTGGCTCTTTTAACGTGAAAAATTACATCTTAGGAGCTGGAGAGATGGCTCAGTGAGTCAAGCACTTGCTATGCCAGCATGACGACTTGAGCTCAGACCCCCAACACCCATCAAATGCAGGGTGGGGATAGTGGTCCACCTGTAATGCTAACACTCAGGAGGCAGAGAGGGAGGATGCCAAGGACAAGCTAGCTAGCTACAGAAGTTCATCAGTAAGTCCTTGATTAAAGCAAGAGGGCTTGCCTCAGTAAATAAAGACAGCAAAAGAGGAAGATGCCTGACGTTGATCTCTGGCTTCTGAGCATGTGCACCCACACACACATGTGCCCACATACTTGTGACCATGTAAGCATACATGTACTCACACTATACACACCCAAAAAGAAAAAGAAAAATATCTTGGCTGAATATTTGATACTTCAGGATGTAAAGAATCTTCAGTGTTTTTTAGAGTTGATTGATATATTTTTTAAAATATTTTATTTATTTATTTATTTATTTATTTATTTAAGAGAGAGAGAGAGAGAGAGAGAGAGAGAGAGAGAGAGAGAGAGAGAGGCAGAGAGAATGAGCACTCCAGAGCCTCCAGCCACTGCAAACAAACTCCAGACACATGTGTCACCTTGTGCATCTGGCTTTATGTGGGTACTGGGGAATCAAACCCAGGTCCTTCTGCTTTGCAGGCAAATGCCTCAACTGCTAAGCCATCTCTCCAGACCTTGTTTGAGATTTTGATCTTATAATCACCAATACTGAAAATGTCACTTTACAGCAATACATAGTACAAAATGGTAGTTTATTTCGAGCAAATTCAGAAATTGTCCGAAATTCTGTCTCAAACTCAAAGCCAGATTTCATTTAACGACCGTTATGAAACTTAAGTCAGCAACACAAAGAGCAGTTTTAAAATCAAACATTCAACACAGTTCAAAATCGTTAGTTTTATACATGCTGTGAGCAACGGTTGTAGGAAAACATTAATTAAAAGTCTTTGTTTCTTTTAATTAAACCAGCATATCTTCATAAGAGCAGAAAATCTTGTTTTTTTAAAAAATATTTTATTTATTTAATTGAGAGAGAGGCAGAGAGAGAAAGAGAGAGAGAGAGAGAGAGAGAGAGAGAGAGAGAGAGAGAGAGAGAGAGAGAGAATAGGCACACCAGGGCCTCCAGCCACTGCAAATGAACTCCAGACACACGCACCCTCTTGTGCATCTGGCTTTATATGGGCACTGGGGAATTGAACTCTGGTCCTTCTGCATTGCAGGCAAATGCCTTAACCGCTAAGCCATCTCTTCAGCCTGAAAATCTTGTATATTCAGTAAAAGCACTGCAATTCATAGCATCCAATCATCTCAAATCTGAGTTGAGGTATTTCAGGCAGCTTTCATTGGTGCTGCCTGGCATGCAGACATGCCCAGGGCAAAGTGTGCATACTGCAGTTCAGAGCCAAGGCTACAGCAAAGTCCCATGATGCAACACGGGTGAACACTTCCAGAAACACCTTCAAGTCATTGTTTGATTTGGAGTGAATTTTGGTCATTGTGTATTCAGAAACGTTTTACTGTTGACATTATTTTCACACTCTCCTCCTCTTCCCCATGTTCCGTCACAGCGCAGTTTAAGAAGCTGGGCACTAATGGCAGTTACAGACAAATGGCCACCCATGCTGATGGCCACCCCACTTCCTGCCTCTTAAAACATCCTCAGGGGGATGACATAGTCATTGAGTAAGAAGATCATCTTTTAATACGTCAATGATTTAGACTTGCAAGTCATGATAATTTGCCCAAATCTGTATAACAATTTTGAGACAGCGTCTCACTGTGTAATCTAGGCTGGCCTTGAACTTGCAATGTAGCCCAGGATGGCTTCAAATTCAAGATCCTCCAGCTTCAGCCTATTAAGTCCTAGATGATAGATGAGCCATGCATGGCTTAGGATAATTTTTTTTAAGTAGTGAAAGTTTAATGCTTTATTTATTTGTTTATTTACTTATTTATGAGAGAGAGAAGAGAAAGAGGCAGATAGCTAGAAAGAGAATGGGCACGCCAGGACCTCCAGCCACTGCAAATGAACTCCAGATGCATATACCACTTTGTGCATCTGTCTTTACTTGGGTACTGAGGAATCGAACCCTGGTTGTTAGGCTTTGCAGGTAAGCACATTAACCATTGAGCCATCTCTCCAGCCCTTAGGATGAATTTTTAATAGAAAGTGAATTTTGAACTAGTGCAAATTTTGCATGGTGTTAAGACGTCTTAGATCATTTTCACATGCAAGGAAATTACCGACGGCTATAGCTTATTTGCTAAAATGTGAGCAAAAAAGTCTAACTATTAATTTGAATTAGAATCACTAATTCTCTTGATTCTATGACTCTGTTTTAAAAACCTTTAATAGTTTTATTTATTTATGTGTGCATGTATGAGCATGTCAGAGTCTCTTCCTACTGCACTGCAAACAATTCCTGGATGTGTGTGCCTGTTTTTGCGTCTGATATTATGTGGGTGCTGGGGAGTTAGTTGAATGTGTGCCACACACATAGCAGACAAATTGTGGGTCCGTGGGTTAGTGGGGAAGTTGCAGCATGCATCAACTCCCTGTTCGTCCATGGAGCTGGGTGAGCAGAGGCTTGGAATATCTGTGATCCGACCAGAGATGAGACTCCCGGGAAAACGTGGCAGTGGGCAGTTTTCGTTTATTGTATAGAGAGCAGTTGTTTATATAGAGAAAAAGTCAGAGGTAGGAATATAGGAAGCAAGGGGATTGATAGGGGCAAGATCTGTGGGCATCTCATGCGTTTGATTGATAGGGGCCAGTATCCTTTGGATACCTATTTTGCATAGATAAATTGAGGGGGCTACGTGACTCTATACATGTATAATAGACATGTATATAATGGTGATGTCAGCAGAGGAAACGTAACCTTATTGTTTAGGTTTGTTATTGCAGCTGGGCTAAGTTTAGGCCTTGAATTGCCTGCTTATCTCAGGGCACAGCTGTGGCCTGCCTGGGGGCTGGAGTGTTCAGGATTGCTAAGATTTATAGGGGCCCTCAGACTTTGCCTCAACTTTCTTATCAGAAGGAGACAGTCCTAGAAGCCTGCCAGACTCAGCAAAACCCTACATTCTCCATGCCCCTTTAGCAGGGTCCCACAACAAGTGCCTTTAACTGTTGCGCCATCTCACCAGGCCCTGGTTCTGTGACTCCTTATAAAAGTAGAGAATTGAAATCTCTGTTAAAGTACAGCCATTCCCGACATCTGAGAGTTTATATATACTATTGCATATGACTTGTATAATGTCTACTGCATTTAACATATTATGGTGCATGTATAATTTAGTGGAATATGATATATGCTGTAAAGCGGCATAAGTGTCTGTATGTATATGTTTATATGCACCCCTTATGTGATGGTTAGGTTTTGTTGTCAACTTGATCTTTTTAATTATCTTGGATGGGTCTCTGAGGATGTTTACAGGAAGGCAGCCTCTCATCAAAGGACAAGATGTAACGAAGCTCAAAGAAGCTGAAAGTAAACATCCTTTCCTGTGTGGGCCATGCAGGAAGGAAATTCCAGAGACTCAGGAAGCCATTAAGTCTGGGGAAGGGTAGCAAGACCCCACCCTAAGCCTATATAAAGGAGAAGAAATTCTCTTTGGCCCTCCTGCTGGTTTCCTGTTCTGTGTGTGTGGTGTACATGAAGGGTTTTTTTCTCTCTGCTTGGACCTGTGAAAGAGGGCCAGCCTCTTTCACTGTTATGGAACTTACCCCCAATCTATAGTTTCAATAAATCCTTTCCTCCCCCAAATTGTGCTTGGTTTGAAGATTCATCCCAGCGGTGTGTGGCTGACTGCAACACCTTGGGTAGCATGACCAAACTTCTCAGGCTTCCCTGGATGATCCCTTCTGGAGAATGTTTTTCTGGTATAATTTATAGGTTCTTCCACTCCCAAAATTGACTTGATGAGAGAAGCTTCTCTTTTCAGAGGGGAGTGACCACTGGGGTGACTCAAAACTCACCAAAGTGCTGAGAAGTGATAGTGGGGTGTTCATCACTAAGGGAGAATCCTTATCACACCCTCCAATCTCAGGGACATGGCAGAAGAGGTGAGGGAAAGATTAGCTCCAAAAGAGAGGGGGGACTGCTTTGCAATGCTGTCTTCCAGACACAGAGTGGTCTTGATATTCATGACCTTGAAGTGTAGTGGCTGCTTCTACCTACAGAAGACCTGCAGAATAGAAGGGGAAAACTATGACATTAAAACAGAAGATAATCCCAGCACTCGGGAGGTAGAGATAGGAGGATCGCCATTAGTTCGAGGCTACCCTGAAACTACATAGTGAAATCCAGGACAGGCTGGGCTAGAGCGAGACTCTACCTTGAAAAACAAAACATACAAACAAACAAAAAGACAAAATAGAAGGTAGACTAGTTGGAAAGAAGAAGGGATTCAATGGAGGAGGGATTCAGGAGTGTGAAAATGGAGAGTGGAGGGAGGGATTATGATCGTGGTATATTGTCTGGATGCACTGAAATTGCCAATAAAAAGTTTGAAAAAAGATTTGTGGGAATTTTTAAAGAGCTTCTCCTGGCAGAATGGGGTAGAGGGCACATAAGTCAAGCAATAAATACTGACCACATGGAACAATTTTTAAAAAATATTTTAGTTAGTTATGAGAGAGAGAGAGAGAGAGAGAGAGAGAGAGAGAGAGAGAGAGAATGGGCAGGTCAGGGCCTCCAGCCACTGCAAACAAAACTGCAAGACACATGCTCCACCTTGTGCATCTGACTTTATGTGGACACTGGGGAATCAAACTCAAGTCCTTCTGCTTTGCAGGCAAATGCCTTAACTGCTAAGCCATCTCTTTAGCCCCACATGGAACAATTTTAAAAAATGGATTCTGTTGATGAAATTCTATGACTGTGCTAACATTTGCACATTGTATTTGATATGTATCTTTCAAAATTTCAGAAAGAAACTTGTGATCTTTATTTTAGCTTTATAATGGGCTTCTATGACTAGGACCCAGAGTTTGTTGGTGGAGGATACTAGAACTTGGATATAAAAAGCACCTTATGGTTGTTGGGCATGGTGGTCTACATATGTATTCCCAGCACTTGGGAGACAGAAGGAGGGTGATCAGGAATTCAAGGCCAGCCTGAGCCACATAAGGAGGATCTTGTCTGAGAAAAACTAAATGTGCAAACAAAATGTATGCTTAACTTTATTATGTCTAATTCTGCCTTTCAATTATGAAGGAACGTAATAACCCTAGTGTATTAGTATGCTTACAGCTGTCATCAAGAAAAACCACACTAGAGGCTCTTGGCCCCAATTTTTTTTCAAAACAACAATGACAATAGCTATCACAGGTATTTTGCTATCTACAATGTGTTTCCTATCACACTGTAGATATTCAAGGTATTGCAAAAATAACGCTCATATTCATGAAGATCACATAAAACTAGTATACATTGTTGACAACCAGCAGTTTTAACTTAACCAAAGATGAAGGCAAGTGTGCATGTGTGTGTAGAAGTGTGCTTGTGAGTGTTGTGCACATGTGTGTAGATGTGTGCTTATGAGTGTGTGTGCACATGTGGGTGTAGAAGTATGCTTTTGAGTGTGTGTGCACATGTGTGTAGATGTGTGTATGCACATATGTGTGTAGATGTGTGCTTGTGAGTGTTGTGCACATGTGTGTAGAAGTGTGCTTGTGAGTGTTGTGCACATGTGTGTGTAGAAGTATGTTTGTGAGTGTGTACATGTGTGTATATATGTGTGCTTGTCAGTGCATGTGCACATATGTGTGCACATGTGTGTGTGTAGATCTGTGCTTGTGAGTGTTGTGCACATGTGTTTGCATGTGTGTGGAAGCCAGAGGTGGAGAGGTGGATGTTGGGTGGGGGTCTTTTTCAGTCATTATCCTCCTCAATTTTTGTATGTATGTGGTTGGGCATTGGTGTATGTATGTGTATGCATGTGTGTGTGCAGATGCATGTGTCCTGTGTGCACAAGGACAGAGGTCAGAGGAGGATGTCAAGTGTCTTTCTTCATCTCTCTACTGGCTGACCAGCAAGCCCCAGGGATCCTCCTGTCTCTGCCTCCCCAGTGCTGGCATCACTGGCATGTACTATTGTGCCTGGTTTTTTATGTGAGTGCTGGAGACCAGAATTCAGGCCCTTGTGCATGTGCAGCAAGCTCTTTACAGACTTAAACATCTCCCCAGCCCCTGATGTCAAGTCCTCTTACAGTAATGTTACAGAAAATTATGCTACTTTAAAGTACTTCCTCTCTGCAATTATTTGGGTTTTTTTCTTTTGGGTTTTCAAGTTAGGGTCTCGCTCTAGTCCATGCTGATCTGGAATTCACTCTATAGTCTCAGGCTGGCCTCAAACTCACCTTAATCCTCCCACCTTTGCCTCCCAAGTGCTGGGACTAAACGCATGTACCACCACACCTGACTACAATTATGTGTTAATCAACGTGAGGTAAAGAGAATTCATTTTGATTATTTCTTAAAATTTTCCAAAGCCAGATAGCTTAAAGAATTCTTAACTCTCTGTAAGGCAACAAAGGCCCCTAAACACAGCTCATAGATCACAATGTCACTGTAATGGATACTCATGGGAATGCTGGAGCTTCCTGGGTCTAAGACAATGGAGACCATCTTGGCAATTGTCAGGGCTGGCAGGGATACCTTCCTTACCCCATGAGGAGGAGGTACAAAATTCCCTCAATTTCTTCCACAGAGAAATTCTCAAACATCTGGTACCAGTTCAGAAAGCTTTACGTGTTATTTTATCCTTGTGGTACCAAAGCTGAACCGTGAATCATCCTTTCTTTTGATTTAATAGAAAGTGTATGAAGATGATGGTTTGCCCAAAGGGATTCATTTGTCTCAAGTGGAGAAACTGAGCTATGATCCAGGACCTTGTGCTACAGTCACATTGTAACCAAACAATCTTGAAGAATTCAGGTATTCCTGGACAAAGGCTATCTCTGTCTGGTAAAGTAGATTTTTGGGGAAATCACTATATATTAGTCTCAGGTTGGCCTTGAACTCACAGTGATCCTCCTACCTCTGCTTCCTAAATGCTGGGATTAAAGATGTGCGCCACCATGCCCAGTCCCTATCTGTTTCAATCTTATATGTATGTATCACAATTTAACATTTTTAAAACTTTTAATTGATAGCTTCCATAATTATAGGCCATAAACCATTATGATTCCCTCTCCACCCTCCCTCATATCTCTTCCCCCCTCTCAATTAGTCTCTGTTTTGTTTTGGTGTCATCAACTTTCCCTCCATAATGTGTAGGTATTATCAGACACTGCAAAATCATGAACATCAAGGCCATTTTAGGGTCTGGAAGTTTTCATTGTAACCAATCTTACCCTTCCTTGGCAATTTGACATTTTTTAATATGTCCTCTTCTCTATCCCACATTGATAATGAGTATGGAAAGAAAGCCTTTTCCCTCATATTATTTTCATAAAAATCTTTTCATATGGGTTTGGGAAGATGGCTCAGTGATGAAAAATATCTTCTCAATGATATCAAAATCTTGGGCATATAGCTATTATTATGTGGAAATATCCCATTTAAACTGAAATGAAAGTTGGTTATTTTTCTTTTTTAATTTTTGTTTGTTTTTTTGAAGTAGGGTCTTGCTTTAGTCCAGTATGATCTGGAATTCACTGTCTCAGGGTGACCTCTGCCTTCTGCAGGCTGGAATTAAAGGTGTGCACCACCATGCCCACCTCACTCATATACATTGAAGGAGGGTTGGAGAAAGCTGACTTTTTAAGGTAGTTTCATTTAGAGATTGCAGTCCAGAGAGAACCAGAAGATGCCCCTCTGCATGCCATCTCGCCCAGAACAACTCTTGACAGAACTAGAACTTGTTTCTGATGAAGACTGCTCTCCAGCGCTCCCTGCTGCCCACAGTCTATTTAGCACGCTACCTAGATGGGCCCAGGTGCACTAACCCAGGTGGGCTCTCCATGGGGTCCACCTTCCAAATCTACCCAAATCTACCAACCAATTGGGTCTTCCCCCTTGCATACCCGAATCTGACGCTATAAAGACTGTGGTCTTCCTGTCCTTCCCTCTCTTTCAGCGTGACCCTTGGTGGTGGTGGTAAATGTGTGTGTGTGTGTGTGTGTGTGTGTGTGTGTGTGTGTGTGTGTGTGTGTGTCTCAGCTGCTTGGATCCACAAACTCCCCCCACTGGCTGGGTGGGGGTGGGAGAATATAGCACTGTCTCTTGATCTGGACTTTTTGCTTGCCTCTGTTTGATAGTAACTTCTCACTTTAATTCCATGGATGATTTTCCTCTGGTCTCCGAATCTACCAAGTGTGTATTTCCCTTACACTCCAGATCCACCACATGGATGCTTTCACTAACTCCAGCTCTGTTAAGTGTTCTTCTCTAAACTCAGGGTAACCGTGGGAACAACCAACTCCCTTTCCTCCTTAAGATCTTTCATCTGGATTTCTTGGTCTCTGCTTTGATATTTCCCCCTCTGCTATTTTTCCTTAAACTATCTCTGTTTGTCCTCCTAACTTCCCCCCATGGAAAAGCACACTGTGGATGCCATTTATGTTCCAAGTAAATTTTTCCTCAGCTATTCTTCCTTAAGTTCTCTCCGTTTGCTCTCTTAACTTCCCTCCATGGGAAAGCACATGGCAGATCCCATGTGTGTTCCTTCTAAGTCTTCCCTACATACACATCTAAGACTTATCTTCCAGGTGCTTGAGGCTCTGCTCCAATCTCTCCATTTCTCTCATGAGCTTTATGAACTCCCCTCCATGTACTTGCAGCTCTACTCGAGTTTTCCCTTACAAACTTCAATTTTTCTTAAACAAGTCTTATAAACTATGCAGTGTTTCCACATGAGAGTGTGTTCTAGTCTTCCTTCCCAGATCCCAGCCCCCCTTAAATAAAGTCCACAATTTGTGATTTCTTTCTAAATAAATTCAGTAGTTCATAATTTATCCTTCTTGAGTCTGTCTTTATTAATTCATTATTAAATTTAGGACAGAACCCAAACTTGGGGTTCATAAATCTGGGTGACTCTTCCTGAACCCTAGAGCCCTACATCAGCACACTGATCATAATTCCCTCCCATTTCCCTCCTTTTCACTCTCTCAACTGACCCCTTCTTTCCAACTAGTCCCTTTTATTTTTCTGTCATTTTTTAAAGAAGTTGGCTTTTTCCTTATTTACTTATATAGTACCTTATTTATCAAATTTATCAAACCAATATTATATTAATTCAGCAATATGATGCTCTTTTGTTTTTGTTTTATTTGCATGTGTATATATGTATGCTGTGTGCATCTACATATGCATGTTCACATGCATGTGGGCACATGTGTGTCCAGATGCATGTGGAATTCAGAGGTCAAGGTCAGGTGTCTTTCTTGATCATTCTCCATTTTATTCATTGAGGCAGGCTCTCCGTCTTGAACCCAGAACTCATTGACTTAGTCAAGCTAGCCATCTTACCCAGAGGTCCCTCCTCTCGGTCTCTTGGATGAGTGTTGGGAATCCAGGTGGGTTGTCACACCTGCCCACATTTATGTGGGTGTTGGGGATCTGATCTCTGGCCCTCACATTTAAATGACCAGTGCTTTATCCATGGAGCCATCTCTCCAACTCTAAATTTCTGGTTTTCTGTTATAGACATATTCGTAATAAAACATGTGAGATCCCAGCTAGAAATTTTGGAAAATGCATACTTCTTAATTACTTAAAAAATTCCCCTTGAAGCCATTACATACATAGCATGAGAAGATGCCTTAAAAAAAAAGAAAAAGAAAACTTTTTGCTTGTTTGTTGTTTTGAGGTAGGGTCTCTCTCTAACCTAGGCTGACCTGGAACTCACTCTGGAGTCCCAGGCTGGACTTGAACTCAGAGTGATCCTCCTACTTCTGCCTCCTAAGTGTTGAGATTAAAGGTTGGGCAATCATGCCTGGCAAGAAGACTCCTTTCAGAGTAGAACTGAGCCCAGTTGTTAATCTTTTGTTTTGCACTAGAGTCTCAAACCAACATAAACCAGCAGAGTGGCAGCTCCTCCTTATACACAAGTGGTAGAACCTCCTAGCAGATGGGACCTGCTCTGCCCCTGCTCCCACTGGAAGCTGTGCAAGGGACAGTTTAAGCTCATAGTTGTGATTCTGGGCAAGACATGCACAACAGTTTCTCACCAAGGAGGCTATATTTGCATATTCAAATTACACCAATGCAAATATGAACACTTCCAACTCGGTTTCCATGTCAAATTTGCAAGAGATGAGTCACCATAGCCATATCGTAGAGGATCCATATGGAATCCCACAGAGAATGACGGGACGAACAAGAGACCCACAGCCACAGCCATTCAATCAACACAGGATAAGCCAGGGTGACAGAAACCAACAATTTTCGACACAAAGACCCCTAAGCTCACAACATCAAAGCAGCCTTAATACTCACCCACCACGACTCAGGGAACTGAGTGGAAGAGGGGGCGGAAAGATTGTGAGAGCCATGGTGGGGGAGACTGTCCAGAGGCCTGGCACCCCTCAGTAACAACACACTTGGGCCAGGAGAACCTGGCTGAGTACTAGGCTATCCATGGTCCCCTGCCACAAGGACTGATCCAGAGGACCCATGGAGGAGGATATCCAGCTAATTGGGGATGGGGAGGGGGGGCATCGGGGAATTGGGGATAACAACTCATTGTTTGCCCACTAAATAATGTAACTCATTATAGACAATAAATATATATTAAAAAAAGAAATACTGTTCTATCCTTACTTATTGCAAGCTCTAACTTTGAAAACTCTAACCTTACATTTCATATCACACTTCTATTTCTTCAGGATTTTCAAGTCATTTTTCATAGTCTAGGGAAAATTAAGTTCCCACGGCATTTCATTATGTATGCAGGAGAATATAGATTCTTCAATAAACTCTGGAGGACATATTTTTAAATGGATTTATTCCCCCCCCCCAATTTTTTTCAGAGTCTTATTTTTAATCTGTTTTATTATTATTAGGGCGTGTGTGAGTCATAATGATAAATCATAATTGTGGAAGAATGCCTCCATTTTCGGCACTATTTAAACTATGACCACCACACCTGAGTCAAATGCAAACCCTTGCTCCTGTAATGAGGAATTTATACACTTTGAACAAGCATCTCAAGAAACCCTGTGGTAATAAAGTTTGAGAATGAGTGCTTTAAGTCATTGAGAAAACTGCTCAGTCAGCAGTAAGGATTCGTTCATAAACAGCTAGGATTCTCGCTAAAAACATTCCAAGGAGGCTCTGATTCATGTATTCGCGTCTGCTCCATCCCTACCTGGAGTCACTTGAATGACTTTTAGGTCATCGTGATCAATGTTTTGGGGTCATGATGATGATTTTGGAAACAAATCCTTTGCCTTGTCATTTTCACAATTTAAATTAAGCTCCCTTCCCCACTCCAAGTGTGTGTCTATTATACCTTTAAAAAAATTTCATTTACTTATATTTTCATTACCCAGCAGTTGATAAGAACCGTCAAAGACTTGGGGAGAGGGTAGGTAACCACAACGTTTCCCTTTCTTAGAGAACACGCTGGAATTACTTATTCTCATAAGACTCTACATAGTCTTGTAATTACAGATCCGCTCTGAAGAAAAACCAGAGTAGGGTTACCTAGCAAGAGAGCACTCGATACCCATTTGAACATTTCCTGCCAAATGCCTTGACTTGTGCTCATTTTCAAACCTTGTATAAAATGACACATCCCATATATGAGGTGTGACTAACACATAAGACAAGTCACACGTGAAAATGGTTCTCATTACTTTATAGTCACACCTCATACATAATCTCAGGCAATCAGTCATGGAATAGGATTTTTCAAACCCTCACCTATTGCCCACCAAGCTCTAATCCACTTCCCCTCGGCCACCCTGAGGCGAGAGAAAGTAGATTGCTATCCTGAGACATCTGGTTTAGAATCTAGGGGGCCATCAAACATCCCAGGGCGGGATGTCAGCAGGGACCTGCCACCACTAAAAACGCAGCATTTATGTGGTCACCGAATTATTTCTGGCTGTTCCGTGGAGGACAGATCTAGGCTGAACCAAAGTCTGGTGTCTGTATTTCCTCCCCTCACGGATGACCGAGCTGTCTGCTCCCCACAGTGAGTCTCTATCTCTGACTCTTCTCAGCTCCTCCTGGTCACCATGGAGCCCTCATCTGACATCCCATCCTGTGGCTCATTTCAGCTCACAAGAGGTGTGGCTATGCGCCAAGCACAGCGTTCAGAACCATGAAATCCACAACCTACGTTCAAGCAACTGCTGGTGTAGCTGGACAAGACCAAGTCTCATTATGAAATTAAGACACTGACTCACTTTGACCAATTGGTGTATTCTGAAGGCTGAAATGGTCCAATTAAATAATCTAATTAGTGCTCCATAATAAATATTATAAATCAACCAGTGCCCAGCTAGATGGTTCAAGGGACATCCAAAATGCCAACATGTGGGCTGGAGAAATGGCTCAACGGTTAAGGCACTTGGCTCCAGTATCTAAGGCCCCTGGTTCAATTCCCCATGACTCACATAAGCCAGACCCACAGGCGGTGGCCCTGGTGTTCTCACTCTCTCTCTCTCTCTCTCTCTCTCTCTCTCTCTATATATATATATATATATATATATATATATATATATATCTGCTTGAAAATGAATAAAAAATATTTTTAAAATGCCAACATGTGAGTAACAGCTTAAAAATGAGTTAATATTTCTTTAAACTTTTTATTAATGACTTCCAGAAGTATAGGCAATAAACCATGATAATCCCCTCCCACCACGCCCCGGTCTCCTCCTCTCAAATCCCCTCCATTGAGTCACTTCTTGTTTCTAATTAGTCTCTCTTCTATTTTGATGTCATCATTTTCTCCCTCTTATTAATCATGAAAGCCTTGTGGAGGTAGTGTCAGGCACTGTGAGACAGCATCGGAAGTACGCAGTCCTCCTCTTCCTCTGGCTCTTGCATTCCTTCCAGCATTTCTTCCACAATGGACCCTGAGCCCTGGAGGGTGTGACAGACATGTCTCACAGTGATGAACACCACCCCCTGCCACTTCTTCTCAGCACTATGGCGAGTTTTGAGTCACCCCAGTGGTCACCCCCATTTGAAAAGAGAAGCTTCTAGAACCAAAAGTGGAAGTAGCATAAATGTAAGTATCTAGAGGGCAGTTACTGGGCATAATATGTCCATTTAGCTGGACAACTGAAACTGAAAACCTCCTCAAAAGCCTACGTGGCTGGGTTGGAGAAAAGGCTCAGCCGTTAAGGTGCTTGTCTGCAAAGCCTAATGACTCAGGTTCAATTCTCCAGTATCTACATAAAGCCAGGTACACAAAGTGGTCCGTGCATCTGGAGTTCATTTGCAGTGGCTAGAGGTCCTGACACACCCATTCTCATTCTCTCTCTCTGCTTGCAAATAAATAAATAAATAAATAAATAAATAAATAAATAAATAAATAAATAAATAAATAAATGACTTTTTAAAACCTATGGCCAGCGAGTAAATTATCCAGCAGATGAGCAGAAACGGCAGTCCAGACCAAGAGAAGAGTGTGCGCACGGTATGGAGATTGACCTGAAACAACACTGCGTGAACAGGACAGCCAGGAGTGGTAGGAGATCGGTGAGGGCGGGGAGGAGAGGTTGTTTTACCTTATGCCCTACTATGAAGTTTGGGTTTTGCTTATTCTCAATGGGGAGTCACTGTCATCTCAGCACTCCTTGATCAATCTCTCTAAGCCAAACAGTACGTTAGCAAGGACATGCAGCTGGACATGGACCTTCAGCACTTGGGAGGCTGAGGGAGGATAAGACCAGTCTGGGGCTACTCAGTAAGTTCCAGGTCAGCCTGGGCTAGAGTGAGACCCAATATCAAACAACAACAACAACATAAAAGAGAGGGCAAGCATAAACATCAAGCCAAAGTGAGTTCCAAGGAAAGGAGGGTATCGTAAGAGATGAAGGTTATGACTAGTGACGAAGATAATGACCTTGAGCCAGCTTCAAGGTGATAGTGAGCTAATATACATTTAGCTTTGTTATTTGTTGTTGTTAACAGGACATGACATGTGAAAGACCTTTCCTCTCTGGTAAAATATAGACATGTTTCAGATCTTGGTTATCAGAAATCTCATTACAGATTGTTTATTGACTGTATTAGCATGGTTAGAGGTGAAATTATCCCAACTATCCCATATGGTTTCAATTTGAATTTTCAAAAATTTTAATTTGGCCAAGTAATCCACTCAGTGACAGGGAGCCCTTAACTGGAATTGGGGACTCAGGGCAAAATACATTGGGAACTAAAATCTTGGGCCCCCAAAGAGAAATCCACTTTACAAGTGATTTACAAAGAGGCTACTCACAATAGAATCTAGCCAATTCAGAAATGTGTATCTCAGTGAACCTATACTGATCTCACCCTCCGACGGAGATTCTGTTTGTATTTTTCAGAAGGCATTGAAAGAGCTGTGGCTTTTCCAACCCTACTAAGAAGCTGTAGGCCGACAGCTGACATCCTGGCAAGAGATGAGCCACCCCAGACCTACAGTGGAGGATCCACATGGAACCCCACAGAGAGTGGTGAGATAAGCAAGAGACCTATAACCACAGCCAGTCAGTCAACCCAGGATAAGCTAGCGAGACAGACACCAATGATTTTCAACACAACCTAAAGCAGTACAGAGACCCCTAAGACCTCAACAATAAAGCAGCCTTAATACTCACCCACCATGACTCAGGGAACTGAGTGGAAGAGGGGGCGGAAAGATTGTGAGAGCCATGGTGGAGGAGAACATCCAGAGACATGGCCCCCCTCAGTAACAAGATGCAAAGGGGGGGGGGTGGAGCTGGGTTGACTCCTAGGCTATCCATAACCCCCTACCCCATGGTCTCCTGCCCACGGAGAAGGATACCCAGCTGATTGGGGACAGGGCAGAGGGAAATCAGGGAACTGGGGACATCAACACATTATTTGCTCATTCAGTGTATCTAACTATGGATAATAAAGATTAAAAAAAATAAATACCTTTTGTTGAGATCACTTATAAGTATTAAAATGAATGGGCGTTGTATATGGTTCATTGAATTTTGGAAATTGCATGTGCCCATGTAAACACTACCCACATTGAGACCTAGAGTCTTTCCATTTTCCTAGACTTCCAACTTTTCCAGTTCATCATCTTTGCTCTGAGAAACCTTTTTTTTTTTTTTTTTAACATTTCATCTTTGGCATTTAGGACTTCTCCCCCCCCCCCCCCCGTTTTTTGTGGTGTTGGCAATATCACAGGTGCAAGGCCTGACAGGTTCCAGCCAGGTGTTCTACCACTGAGCCACATCCCCTACTCAGTGTGCAACTATGATGCATCCCCATTTGGTTTTCTTTGTTTATTCTGCTTGAAGTTGGCTCAACTTCTTGGGTCTTTAATTTTATATTTCTCATCCACTTTGAAAAATCATCCAGCATTTTCTTTTTAATTATTTCTTTGATCCCATTTGTTCTTTCTCTTCTAGAACTCTAATGGATATTAGATTATTTGGTATTCACATATGGGTTTTATATACTCTTTGTATTTTTACTCATTTCAAAAATAATTTTGAGCTGGAGAAATGGTTTGATGGTTAAGGTACCTACATGCAAGGCCCAATGACCTGGGTTTGATTCCCCAGTACCCACATAAAGCCAGATGCACAAAGTGGTACATGTGTCTGGAGTTCATTTGCAGCAGATAGAAGCCCTGGCCCACCCATTTGTGTGTGTGTGTGTGTCTCTCTCTCTTGATGCTTGCACATAAACAAATAAAATATTAAAAAAATAAAGGGGAAAGAAGGTATGGACATGCAAGGGCCTCTTGCCACTGCAAACAAACTCCAGATGCATGTGCTACTTTGTGCATTTGGCTTTACATGGGCACTGGAGAATTGAACCTACCTTCAGGCTTTGCAAGCAAGCATCTTTAACTTCTAGGCCTGTACTCATTTTTAAATGTTTTTATTTCAGTTTGGATAATTTCTAATTACTCATCCTCAGTGTTTCTTATGCATGCCTGCTACCAATCCCGTGGAATAAATTCTTCATTTCTGACATTGCAATGTTCAGTTTTAGAGTCTTCATTTTGTTTTGATAGTTTTGATTTCTCTGATAAAAGCCCACGTGTTCATACATGCTTTAATCTTTTTCATTTTTGGTATATTCAATATAGCTCTTTCTGGGAATTCAAATTCTTTTTATTTTTATCTTGAGTTTACCATTTTCCTATTCTCCACATAACGTATAATTTTTACTTTATGACCAATTTTATGTAAAAAATCAATATCGGTGGACAAGAATACTACTTATATCTTTCTTTCTTCTGAAGGGTCCCTATTTCTGGCTTTTCTCCTTTGCTGAGCTGCTAGGTTTGGGGAAGAGTGGAATCGAAAAACCAATCTAATCTGTAATTGATCCATTTCTGGGCTTGTAGCAGATTTCATCAGATCCAATTACTTCTGGCTCCAACTGTTTTGAGGAAAAGAATCATCAATTTTCTGGATAGGAATGAGAATTTCTGGGACTCTGATAGTCTTTCTTTACTATATGGCTCAGCCGTGAGCATTGTATCTGAGGACATTCTCTTTGTCCTGATGCACTGTTCTTAGATTTCTGTGTGTCAGAAAACTTTTCTTTTTTCTGACTTTAGTTATGGGGAGACTGCTGGCTTCCACTCAGCGAAGGTAAGTGCACCACAGGGAATCTGACTCAGCGACTCTGTCTTTAGTGAGCTGATGACATGTACTCAGTGAAGTCTCAGTGTCACTCAGGGGAGTCTCTTCAGGCCCTCTGACTCTATTCTCCAGGCTCTCTGCTTGTCCCCCCCCTTGAATTATGTTCAGCATACTTACTACAGGTAAGTATTTCTGTGTTTCTAGCCTCCCATGCTGTGTCCATAGTGAAAGTCTCAGAGGAAAGAATTAAGAAATAAGTATCTCATTAATGTGGCTTACCAGGCATCTAGTCTATAACACCAGTCCAGACATTCAAAACCATTCAAAATTTGTGAAGGGGCTGGGGGTGTAGCTAAGTGGTAGAGTGTTTGCCTGGCATGTCCAGGGCCCTGGGTTTTGATCCCCAGTGCCACAAAGTGAAAAAAATCAAGAATTTACTGAAAATTAGGTCAGTTTTTCCACAACCTTGTTGGGGGAAGGAGGAGGCAAGTAGTCCTTCTGTGATTCTGCTGGATAAAAGCTTTATTAGATGCAGCACTTTGAATATAATGTCCCCATAGCTTCATGTGTTTGCGATTAAGCCGCATACTTCAACCCCAGCTGGTGGAGCCTTGCGGGAGGAGGTGTGCACAGAGGGTGGGCCTGGAGATTTTATAACCCAGCCCTCCTTTCCAGGGCTATCTCACTCTTGCTGCTTCCTCCTAGCTGATGTGACAAGATGTGAAGCCCAGCTATCTATTCTTGCCATATTTTCTCTGCCGTCATCAACCCCCCTCCCCACTATAAGCCAAAATAAACACTTTCCTTTCAAAAGCTCCTTCTGTTCAGGTGTTTGGTTCCAGCAACATGATTACTATTACATGGGTCTTCCCTCTGGGGGAAAAAGTTATTCTCTTTTGAAATTTAGTTCAAGTTTCTTTATTTACTTCATTTAGGTCCTTTCTTGATGATTTCTAAAACCTGTGATTTATTTTAAATATCTAACATAACCAGTTTATTTTTGTTAGCATGAGAACCCCATTTGTTTGTGACTTTGTCTACCCTAAGCAGAGGCAGAAGTCTTTTACCTTTTCTTACCTTTTAATTTTAGCATTCCTTTTAATATTTTTATATTTAGAGAGAGAAAAAAGAGAGAATGGGTATACCAGAGCCTCTTGCTGTTGCTAATGAACTCCAGATGCATGCACCACTTTGTGCATCTGGCTTTATATGGGTATTGGGGAATTGAATCCAGATTGTCAGGCTTTGTAAGCAAGTGCCTTAACCGCTGAGTCATCTCTCCAGCCCCAATTTTAACATTCTTATTATTAAAAATCCCTCCCCCCTTTTTTTTGTAAGGTATGGTCTCACTTTAGCTCAAACTGACCTGGAACACACTCTGTAGTCTGAGACTGGCCTCAAACTCACAGCGATCCTCCTACTTCTGCCTCCAGATTGCTGGGATTAAAGGCACCATGATTAGAGCCACCATGCCCAGCCTGAAAATCCCATCTTTCATAGACACTAATTGAAAAGATTTTAGCCAGTGGCTTATGTCCTTTGGTAAATGCCTCAATGTTGACAGTGTTTTGTTGGCTGGGCACATAGCCAAGCCTGCGGCTCTTCACTTCCCTCTGGAGCCTGCCCCAGTTCCTGTCTTCTGAGGCCGCATGCATGGCTAGCTCTACGCAGAAGGGCACAGCTTCTCTTGGAGGACACTGCACTGCGGCATTATGATCGGAGGCTTGGAGAAAGCCAGAAGCCAAGAGTTCTGGTCAGTGTGTGAGGGATCCTCTTCACGCCCACCTTTCCTACTCAATCCACCCCCCCCCATAAGGTGCAAAGCCAGTACATCACCTAGATTATGTAACCTGATTCCTCAGTTTAGTCAAAGCCCTCAAATGCATCTCTTGCAAATATATATGTTCATAGATTACATATGTAGCAGTTGTTTTTCTGATCCAAATTTAACTAATCCATGAGTCTTCTCCTTACGCCTCATACTGTAGCTTAAATATGGCTAAGCAGTTGGGTAAAGAGATCAGAAATTTCAGCTTCTTTTCTGCCTGCTTATAGAGCGTTCCCATGTCTTCCAAGGTCTGTATACCTTGCCTGGCATCAAGAGTTCAAGATTTCACCAGAGTGAAATGAGTGCCATATCAAACTAGGTGGCCATGAGTTCGAGGCCATCCTGAGACTACATAGTGACTTCTAGATCAGCCTGGGCTAGAGTAAAACCCTATCTTGAAAAACCAAAACCAACCCCCACCCAAAAAAGAATAAGGCAACTATGCAATGCAAAAGCACCATAGTCAAATGGCAAACTACCTCCCTTCCACAGTGAGACAGTATCCCCACTCATTTCTGATCTTCTTCTGCCCTTGAATATATTTATACTGCTAGATTGGTATAAGATTGTTGCCGGGGGAAAATTTTCATGAATTCTTCCTAATCCTTTGCCCAAAAGTTTTCACATGATGCAATACTGTTTAAAAACCTTGCATCCATCACACACTATAATATAAATGGACAGTTGTATTGTTAAAGCAAATATTTTTCTCAGTGACACAGATTTTGAATAAATATTGTTATGTATTCAAATTTATTTTTCATTCTAACTTGGAAACATCCTTTGTTGACTTTTGTTTGCTATACACTTTCAAAACAAATTTTATAATCCAGAGTCACATTCAAATAGTAATTACAGCATTGAGCATGAAGGAAATCATTGTCTTGGCAACTCTTCTAAGTTTTTGTTTATTTGTTTGCTTTTTTCCTCTTCTTGCAGATGTCCTTAATCTAAGGCCAGGCACTTACGCACCTCAGAGATAGACATTGGCTAGGCAGTTGAGGGTACCAGGGCGCTGAAAATGAACATTTTTTTTTTTTCTGTTGGCTAAAAAGGACTATCTAGGTTTTTCTTTATCTCTTTTCCCCAAAAGAATCTTCACCTTGCTGGGGGCCAGAAATGCCAGAAGAGTCTGTTTTTTCCTGGTCTCTTTTTCCATAAAGAAGTTCCTCTTCCCTGGAAAGTAGGTGTGATGCTGTGGGAACTGAACCGGTCATCCAGTAAAGCCTCATTCTTATTAGAAACTCCAGCCAGAGTCACCGTGCAGACTATCTTCTTGGGACCCTTCCCAACTTGGGAGCTTTATATTTTCCTAAAACACCCATTCCTAGGAACCCCTCTTGCTATACAGGAGCACTGCCTTCTTTCCTTCTCTTCAGCTCTAGAATTAAATCTTTTTAAACCTCACCCTTGGGGTTTGTGGATTTCATTTTCGAATTCATGAGAGGAGAACCTGGAGGCCACTGACTCAGTGGAAGTTTTGTGTGACTCAGTATCTGGTGCCCTCACTGCTGAGTTAAAAGCCCCATCAAGAGCAGAGAATGGCTGTTTTACAATCACAGACACTCCAAATTCCCAAATCACTTTTTTAGTTGACTCTGATTGCCACTTCCCACCAGTACAGAGTCTATTCTATCATGATTTTTTCAAAATGCATACATATAGGTGATAGATCGATAGATGATAGATAATGAAAGATGGGAGGGTAGAAGTGAGGGACAGTGAGAAGCATCGGAATAATTATTCTGTGGTTTTGGATGCAGTATAAATAAAATTATTTTTAAAGCCTTGCTAACTTTTTTTTCATCTTTTTTTTGAGGTAGGGTCTCACTTTAGCCCAGGCTGGCACTCACTCTATGGTCACAGGCTGGCTTTAAGCTCACAGTGATCCTCCTATCTCCACCTTCCAAGTACGGGGATTAAAGGCATGTGCTACCAGGCCTGGCTTTGCTGATATTTCTGCAAGCTTCTATAGTAGTTAAAAAAGAAGAGAAGACATGGCTGTAGCCCTTTCAGAAGTGATTTGGGCCAATCTGTGCACATAGGCTTGCAGACAGCTGTCTAGTAGGGTGATTTTGGACTCTCCACAAGAGAAGGAGCCAGGGTCTAATGACGAGCTTTAATGCAAAGCATAAATATCAAGGACGAGATTAAACTTTGTTAAAATAATGATAGTGATTAAGCTGTATATTATATGCTAAGCTGTGTATTACGCACTTTCAGTGTTTCCACTTCAAGGATGAGGAAACTGAGGTCTGATACTGAACAATGGTTAACCCTTTCCTGTCTCAGAAGAGGATGGGTCCTGGATGCAGAAGGGACAAATTGGTGACCCTACTCAAGAAAGGCAGTAAACTCTGGTACTAACTTAAGGGTGGACAAGGGCTGGGAGTCAGGATCTATAAGAACCTCGGCACATTTCCATATCCATTAATAACATTAGCACAGAACAGTGCTGAAATCATTAATGCATAAAAACTAACAGGGGAGCATCTGGCATGAGCTTTGACAGTACTTGTGTTATTTTCCACTTCAGAATCTCATTTAAGTTTCTGCCTACAGAAGGGACAGAACAAATCATTCTCATTGTGATGGAAATAAGTGTTATGAAGCTGAGCGAAATGTGAAAAATAAAAAGAAAGTGTGAAGTTCCTTCCCTTATAAAGTGAGGTCACCCTGAACACTGCGCATGAGCAAAAGAAGTGATAGCCAGCTATTAAAAAAGCCAAAAACAAAAGTTAAGATGTTGGCCATTTCTCCCTCTCCCTTGTTGAATATAGGGTTATGTCAGCTGTTTTATCTTTTCCCAGAGGTTGACAGTTGTAACTTTCAGGGAATAGAGCAATGATTTGAGAAATCAGTTGAGTGCTAAACACTATGCTATGAGCTTTAGAAAGGTTAGCTTGGTTATTTTCAGTAACACGGTGTTAGGCTAGGTGAGAGGCAACTGTTTTAAGCCTAGGGTCTCATTCTAGGTAAGCACTCTACCACTGCATGCACATAACAGGGTCTGGCGGGTGTGGATTTAATGAAGAAGTTGAAGAGAGGCACTGGGGATATAGCTCAGTTGGCAGAGTGCTCATGCAGCCTGCAGGCCTAGTTTTAATCCACTTCAAAAAAGGGGGCTGGGGAAATGGTACAGGGGTTTAAAGTGCTTGCAAAGCCTGCCATCCCAGGTTCAATTCCCCAGTACTCACATACAACCAGATGCAAAAAGTGATGCATGCATTTGGAGGTCATTTGTGGTGGCAAGAGGCCCTGTCATGGTTTGATCCAGGTGTCCCCCACAAGCAAATGAATGTGTTCTGATTGATTGATCCACAGCTGATGGCAGTTTGGGTTTTACAGCCTCGCTGGAGCTGTTTTGTTGGGGGCGGGCTTATGGGGATCATAAGCCAGCTTCCCCTTGCCAGTGTTTGGCACACCTTCCTGCCGCTTTTTGCAGGGCTTTGGCCAAGTGATGTCCACCCCTCTGCTCATGCCATCATTTTCCCTGCCAGTATGGAGTCTCCCCTTGGGTTCCTAAGCCTAATAAACCCATTCCTCCACTAGCTGCTTTTGCTTGGGTTCTTTCTGTGCAGCAACTAGGAAGCTGGCTGCAACATGCCCTCACACACACACACACACACACACA